>PVJC01013679.1:0-37620 GCA_004026665.1 Murina feae
GGCAGCTGTCTCTACACCCATGATTTGATGGAATCAAGCTTGTGAGGAAGCCCGAGTAATGTGTGGGAGTTTCCCTACCAGGGCCTTTGAGAATGTACTTCCCCCACATGTAACAATCTATATTAGAGTATAGTATAATATGGTATAATAAATCTCATTTTATCAACTGTCATGGCTGCGCCAGCAATGGTTGTATTTTAGAACAGAGCATCATAAAGATAAGCATCAGACTTGAAGAAATTGTAGGTAAGATTAGGAAAAAATGATATGAAGAAACTGCTTTCTAGCCAAAAAATGATATGAAGAAATCACCTACATAAAAATCTTATCTTGTTTTTTTCTCCTGAAAGGTGAGTGATTTTTCTCTCGATTTGTACATAGATTGAATCTCCCTCATACCCCTCAGTCAAAAGGTAACACTCCAGCATTGTTATTGGTGGGTATTTCACCATCTTTCATCTCCTCACCTCCCTGATAATACTTACCATTTTCATTCAAGAAATTCCAAAATTAAATCTAAAGTGTAAGGGCAAAAGTAGGTTTTCAGTTGAGAGTATGCGAAACAGTTTGTGTTGTTATTTATTAATTACTGCATTGTTTTCCATAGGAACGACCGTAGACCTACTTTTGCTCCATCAGCAGCAGCAGCATCTTCATTTTAATACTGGTTCTCCAGAATAATAATGGGTAAGAAAAAAAAATGACATTATTTTTTTTTTTAAAACTCCTAGGCTTACCTACTGAGATGATAGCTATTTTGTATATGGGGGATTAAATAATGTTCCTCATTTCACAACTTCTAAAATCAATTTAATCTCCATTCCTATATGAGAAATACCTTTTTGGCCCTGATGACAATAGGAAAAAAAAAAAAAAAAACCCTCCTCAAAATAGAAAAACCAAAATGAAACAGAAAATTCTATGACTGAGAACAATGAGGGAATTACTACTAACAGCCTTTTTTTTCTTTCTTTTTTACAGTCGCTGGCTTAGGAGGTCTGGCTTCCAAGGAGCCTGCTTATCTAATGAAGTAGCTCTACATAAATTGAGACTTCACATTCCCCAGAAATTTGACTAAGTTTCATTACCAACACACATCTTATTACTCTTGGATGACATTTCAAGGAAGCAGACATTTGCCTGTTTCTGATCATGTAGCCGCAACCCCGCATCGTCACATTTAGCTTAGAGAAGTTTAAATCGCAAATCTTATTTTAAGCGTGAGTGCCGCTGTGATAAGAAGCTCATAAAGAAGAGCATGGAGCACATTAAAAAATAAAGATTACAAGCCTTACAAAACAGATTCAGGAACAGCATCTCTACAGAGTGAGTTAAGTCAGGGACGGTTCTCTTGATAATGAGAATTATTACTATATTCAAAAACCAATATCATTTCTTTTATGGTAGTAAAATAAATGTTAACACACACAGTTTAACATGGTGAGTCAAGGGACTCACTTATTCTTCCATCCAAAATTCCTGATGGGACATTATTTAAGCGGCATTACAGAAGTTTTAAAATAGGGTCATGCTTTAGAAAATTAAATATCTGTGACAATGGAGAAACAAGAATCATGTGTGCAACTGAGTTTTTATTTTTATATCAGACTATATATACTTTTTTAGTCAGATTTAATAACAATACATGATATTTAACTGTAATGACCTTCTTTTAAAAAAAGCAGTAAAAATATTTACCCTTTTCAAGGATGGATAAAAGTTTGTACAAGATTAAATTGTGATAAAGCCTTAAAAATAGGTTTTAATCTATAATTATTTCATGGTTAGCATAATGGATTTGTGGCATTGTGTGTTATGAAATAAGCTATTAATATATGTGAAACAGTCAATTAAAAAATAAAACATCTAATCTAATAAAAGAGTAATATTGAAATTGACCATTTCTCCAGGACACCTACACCACACCCACCAGCCAATCAGAGCATCTGTATGCAAATTAATCCAGCCAAGATGGAGGCCAGCAGTCACAGAGCTAGAGTAAACAGCAGGCTTCTGTTGCACCAGGAGTAAACTGTCTGCCTAGGCCAGCTGGGCCTCTCTCTGCTCAAGGCAACATAGTTGCAATTATAGAAGCCATGGAGCTGAACCAAACAGGAGACCTCATTACACCAGCAATGGAGGAAACTGCCTGCCTAGGCCAGCTGGGCCTCTACTAAGGCAACATTGTTTCAATTATAGAAGCCACAGAGCTGAAGCCAACAGGAGGCTTCGTTACCTGCATAGGCCTTGGCTTAAAGCAACAGTGTATCAATTATAGAAGATAAATAAACCCCAGAAACCTGCTTCCAGCCAGGTTTGCTGGGACGTTGGGTCAATGGGGGCTGTGGGCAGCCTGAAAATGGCCCTCAGCCCCGCACACAGTCTGCCCAGGCACCCCAGCAGGGACTTTAATGCTGAAGGGACTGTGGGCAGCCTGAAAATGGCCCTCAGCCCCCCACCCAGGCTGGCCACACCCCAATGGGATGAGGGTCCACACTGGGGGGCTTGACCAGCCTGCAAACAGCCATCAGCCCTTCACCCAAGCTGGCCAGGCATGCCAACAGGTGGACATCCTCCTAGGGGTCCCAGACTGTGAGAGGGCACAGGCCGAGCTGAGGGACCTCCCGAGTGCACAAATTTTTGTGCACCGGGCCCCTAGTAGACTAATAAAAGTGCTTATGTCAACTTTACACCCGTAAGAATAGACCATGTGGTTATCAAATTGAAGGTCCTTGTATAAAGAACTTCATGTGTTTCTTGACTTTTTCTTTTATAACCAGCTACTACCGTTCTCTCCAACAATGGTACATAGCATCACCCAGTTCCCTAACCCCTCTCCCCGCTTTTTCTTTTCCCTTCCATTATATCTTGCATACCTAGTCCAGACTGGTTTCAGTCTTGTTTGCAGCATGTCATTATTTTTACTCACAAATCTTCAATGGTTCCCTGTTTTCTACTGTGTAATCTCCAAATTACTAATAGCTCTTAAAGCTGTACATAATCAAGAACAGTATGACCTTTCAAATGGAATCTGACACTATTTTTTCTTTTTCTTTGAAATATTTTTTAAATTGATTTCAGAAGAAAGAGGAAGAGAAAGATAAGAACATCAATGATGAGAGAGAATCAGTGATTGGCTGCCTCCTGCAAGCTCCACACTGGTGATCCAGCTCACAGCCTGGGCACGCGCCCTGAGTGGAATTGAACCGTGACCTCCTGGTTCATAGGTGGAAGAGGCTCAACCACTGAGCCCCGTGGGCTGGGCCCCTCTTTTCAGTTTGTATTACCTTTAATTTCAGTTACCTTTCCAATTTCCTTTATTTCTAGGTCCCATTTAACTCCTGCCTCCTTTTTTTATAATTTTCAAACTGTACTAACCTCTCTTCCCCAAAATTTATCACATTAAATCAGTCTCTTTTAGTTAATCTCATGATGCTTTTTGGCATATCTTATGCTTCTTAAGTCTTCTATAGTTGAGTTATTGGGCTGTCATTTAACTATTTATGTTTAATTTGTTATAAAGAATCCTTTAGAGCTGACATTGCATTGATTTTAGAAGAGACAAGATTTGAATCTTACACTATCATTGTACCAGGGCTATTATTTAAGCTCTCTCAGCCTCAGTTTGCTCATCTCTAACAATGGGTGAGACAAACAAATCGATGGGATTGTAGCGACTATGGTGATGATTCAAAGCACTTTGTATTCAACAAATGTTCTTTCCTCCCTTATACCCTACACAATATAGTTGCTCAGGAATTATTTATAAACTGCATTGAAGAAGCATTTAATTATTGGTTGAGTCTTCATCCAATGATTAATTTAAGGATTAAATTAAATCCAAATCTGAGCCCAAAAGATTTGAGAGTTGTATGGCTCTCTGCAGAAAATTCTTTGTGGATAGTTCTTCCCCAAAACATTTCATCAGCATCAGCTATATTCTGGGCTCAATTTCATGTAACTAGGATGAGGTTGCCAGAAACAAAATTCTGGAACAAGCCAGTCATCAGGATGCTAACAAAGCTGCCCTAAAGCCAGCTCTGTTGAGGGGGGTCACATGGAGAAGACAGACGACGGCATGATTCCTACATAACTGCAGCTATATTTTGACATGAAGTTGACTATGCAACAAAATCTGAGAAACACTCTATTAACATGCAGGGAAAAAAACTTGAACAGAGCAGCAGGGGTCAGATACTTTAAAAGTAAGAGCAGTGGAGATGGAAGAATTTTATTTAGCTATTCGGGTCTGTTCAGTCCAGGAATCCATGAGGAGAAGCCCAAACCATATTAGATTGTTAACAACACCTGCATAAACATGATAATGATATTTATTACTACAAAAACGTTATAAATTGGAGAACTTGCACTGATCTTTCAAATCACACTCATAGATGTGAAAGTACTATACTGTATCATATCGAGGACCCTAGATGTGTAGGAGTGTGTAATCTAGAGAACATTGAAGTTATTAATCAGTAATGTAAATAAATCTCATGTAAATAAATTTGTGTCCAATACTTAATTTGCCCAGGAAATGATTAAAAGAATGTGAGAATTCAATATGGTACACATATTAATATTTTAAAAATCTGTTTTGGCCACAAATACTTCATATTAGAAAATATAATATACCACTTAAAAAGAAAAAAAGAAAAAGGATACTAATTGTCAGGGTGCTTATGTTAAAGTGTCATATTTCTTTCTTTTAAAAAGTACTGCATTGTTTCTAACATGTTTTCAAATTATTTATATATCAGGAGTGATTATTCTTCAAAATACATGGGAAATACTTCAAAAGGTGTTAATCATTATTGTTGATAGATGTCATTATATTGCTATTGGTACCTAATTTACCTAATTCATTTAAACTTGTATTTTTTTAAGAATTAAGAAAGCAAGATTACGCTCTTGTTTCCAAAATATTCTTAAAATATATTTTTATTGATTTTAGAGAGGAAGGGAAAGGGAGAGAGATAGAAACATCAATGATGAGAGAGAATCATAGATTGGATCCCTTCTGCACATCCAGGGATCAAGCCTGCAATCTGGGCATTTCCTGACTGGGAATCGAACCCTGACCTCCTGGTTCACAGGTCGATGCTCAACCACTGAGCAATGCTGGCCGGGCACTTCCAAAAATTTTAATGTCATGAAATGCTTAGTGTTCAACATTCTGGGTAAATTATTTTCATTTTCCCCCCAATTCACTGTACTGTCCAGGTAGCACCTAAGAACATTCAGCTGTGTCCACGTGATTGGGCAGCTATTTCTACTTCACCACCCAAGCAAGGATAGACTGCATGAACACTTGTTTCTCTTTTTCCCTAATACGTTTAAATTATAATTTTCAGACTTCATTTTAGAATTAGAAGCCCATGGTAAACTAGCTAAATGGCGTGGCCAATTCTTTGAGCAAGAATCAATGAAATAGTTCCATGCAGTGCTGAAAACACAGCTGATTGATAACTGATCGATTCTTCTTCTCAAATGGCTACCTTGCCTGAGATGCAGAAATAGAAATGTACATAAGAGCCTCGCCTTGCCTTTTCCTCATTTGCTGTTGCAGTGGTGTGGTGGGAATGTGGCTGGGGCTCAATCACACTGGCTCATACAACAGAGGCAATGACATCTGGACATTTTATATACATTTAAATCTGGCCCTTCCTACTCCTCTCACTGGATTGGAGTAGACAGACATTTCATCAATTCTCTTCATATAGAACTCTTATGGGCGGGTTTTGTTTTATGTTTTTCTTTATCTGCAATAGCAACTTAGAGAACCTAATTCATAATGTCAATCTGATTTTTTAAAACATTATTATAGTGAATAGAAAGTGCACAAGAAGAGGGAAAGGTCAAACCTTCTGTGTAGTCAAGCCTTTGCCTAAGGAAATCTGTTGGACAGGAAGTTTTATGTAAGTTGACAGGTGGTTAACTGGGGATCACTCTAGACTGAGGTCTACTGTGGCCAGCATGCTACTTGAGTTGCTTGTGGTTTGTTTTTTCTTAAGAAAAGACAGCACTCCACAATGTGCCTTGAGATATTTGATTACACCTATGAATCAATAAATTCCAAAATAATGAAGTGTCTTTAAATAGGGAGTTTATAAACCAGGATAGCAATGGAAGAGATGGCAAGAACCCATCTGTTCAAGAACATCTATTCAAGGAAAGCAATGGGTTCTTACATTTTATGTTTCTGAAAATGTTTTTATCCTACAAAGATATTTATGCACAATTATATGCATATGTAGATACACATACATGTACATATATGTGTGTATTTATACGTACTTATATCAACACACTTCATTTGTAACCATTTATAACCTGAAGATACTCAAATACATTTTGTTCATTACATGAATGTCTTAGTTCTTCGACACACTTGTTCCTGGATCTTTAAACCTTTCAGACAAGCTGGGAATCAAGAATGAACAAGCCTAAGGTTCCAGTGAAGAACAAGAGGAATTCTTAGAAGCTGAGTGGAAGATGTTAAGATGCAGGAGGAGCTCAGTCTACCGGCCTGAAGGAACAATCAGCACAAGGTCAAAGCCAAACCTCACTGGTGCTAAGTCAAAGTTGTTTAGAAAAAAACATTGTAAAAACAAAAGGAAGCAGCTGCGTCGGTAGTGTGTGCTGGGCAGCAGAGCAGAAGAGAGCAGATGATCGGATGGTGACTAATGGAAGTCAGGGGATGGAGGAAAGCTTTGAAAAGTAACATCAGTGAACAGATTTCACTTCTCTGAATCTCAGTTTCTTGACTAATAAAATTGGGATAATGACAGTATCTATCTTATGGTATTACTATGTAATTTAAAAATACATTTATGTAACAAAAAGTATGTTTGGATCATATTTACCAAGATATTATTATTAACTCTGTAACATGAAGTTTTCAAAAATCAGTTTTCAGAAGTACACGAAGTATAGATTAGAATGAATACATGTCTCTCCAGATATTGCGTGCCTGTCCACCTATCTGTGGTTTATGTTGAATGTATTACTGGTTGGCTGATTGGATTGTACACTATAATTTTCCTATGTGGCATGTTATTTATTCTAGGTCACAGCCAGTGTTGTGATGGCTACAGTGTTATGGATGAATTAGTGGCTATGGAAGCTAAGATTTTTAAAATATACATATATTTTATTGATTTTTTTACAGAGAGGAAGGGAAAGAGATAGAAAGTTAGAAACATCGATCAGCTGCCTCCTGCACACCCCCCCACTAGGGCCGTTCCCACAACCAAGGTACATGCCCTGGAATGGAATTGAACCTGGGACCCTTCAGTCCGCAAACCAACGCTCTATCCACTGAGCCAAACCAGTTAGGGAGGAAGCTAAGATTTTTAAGAATGATATATTCTCAGTGGATATATCACATGTCACACATGTCAACTAATCAGACCAGATACTGGATCAATTTGAAAAGGCATCAATGGAGGAGATGTACCACTGTGCACCAGGAGAGCATCAATCAGTTCTGCTACCATGGCTCCAAGTTCAGCTAATCTGTTGTGGGGACGTTTCAGGGAGAGGATTTCTGTGGATGGAGCATCCTCTGCTTTCCATTTGGTATGATGGCCTTAAAGCAGGAGTCTACCTAGTAATTCTGGATCCTGGTGGAGAGGAAGAGAAGGAGACGGGAACAGCTGATAACACTGGTGATGCCAAGAGCTCTATCTGTCCAGACACAGGGCATGGTCTTGAGATGATTGCTCAGCCAGAATGCCCAATTGTCCTTTCCCTTGACATCTATCATATCGAGGCTCCAAAAGCATGTCTTGACCTGCCCTGTATTATAATCTCAGCATAACATTCTGAAGATTGGGAAGAGGTTTGGGGTTAGTGGGAGTTAAGCCTGAGCTTGTCTACTTTCCCTAACACTGGTAGTATGTGATATTTACCAGTGATAGGTGAGATGCACAATGAAAAAAAATTGTTTTTCCAGTTGCATATGGTTATAATAATTTGGCATGCTTGGTATGAGACTCTCAATAAATATGCAAAAAAATAAAATACAAGATGCTGTCATACAACTTCCTTGACAAAAGATAATCTAGGGAGAAACCAAGATGGCAGCATAGGGAACACCAGAATTACTTCTGGGCACAACTATTTGAAAACCACAATGAAAAGAAAAAACGGACACCACTCAGACCCACAGGACGGCTGTGTGAGTGGAAATTCCACAACTAGAAAGAGACTGAGAAGCAGAGGAGGTGCAGAAATAAAGTGCAGAGGTATGGAGGTGCGCGCGAAGGGGCTCGTGGAAAGGGCTGGGAGCATTTCGTACCAGAGGGAGGCACAAGCTCCTGATGGCTCTGAACTCCGGTTCCAGGCAAGTTTCTGGGGACTCAGAATCATACGGGGAGGAGGTGGACTGTCTGGCACTGTCTGGCACCGGGAGGATCTTCAGAGCAGCTCTCTCTTAGCAGTGCCGAGGGTCACTGTGACCTGGTGCCTCTTAGGGCAGATCTGAGAATCGGCCATAGCTGGTTGCTCCACCCTGTAGACTTCCCAAGACCCCACCCCACCCAAGCTGCGCACAGAGGCTTTCGCATATAAAAGGCTGGGAAGCCCCAGGCAGAAGCTAAAATAGCACCTCCTTGGAGTTCTAAGAGACTGTGTACCCAGTGGTCAGAGCAGGACCACCCAGTCTACAACTCCTCAGAGTCATAAGGGACGCACTCAGGGGGCAGACTTAGTGGGCACCAAAGCCCCACCAAAGTAAGTCTTGCCCCATAAACGTGTCTCCAGAAAAGAAGTTCTCCCACCATAGACACAGCTGATTAAAGCCACTCTGTCAATGCAGGGAAGCAGCCAAAATGTGAAGACAAAGAAACAGGTCACAAATGACAGGAATGAAGGAAAGCAAACGACTGGATATAGAGTTCAAAACCACGGTTATAAGGCTTTTCAAGAATATTCTAGAGGCTGCTGATAAATTTAGTGAGACCTTGAGGATATGAAAAAGGACCAGCTAGAAATTAAGCATACACTGACTGAAATAAAGAATAATATACAGAAATCCAACAGCAGACGAGAGGATTGTAAGAATCAAGTCAAAGATATGAAATATGAAAAGCAAAACCCACCCAGCTGGAAAAGCCAAAAGAAAGAAGAACCCAAAAATAAAAAGATAGTATAAGGAGTCTTTGGGACAACTTCAAGTGTACCAACATTAGAATTATAGGGGTGCCAGAAGAAGAGAGAGAGCAAGATATAGAAAACATATTTGAAGAAATAATGACAGAAAACTTCCCCCACCTGGTGAAAGAAATGGACTTGCAAGTCCAGGAAGTGCAGAGAACCCCAAACAGAAGGAATCTAAGGAGGACCACATCAAGACACATCATAATTAAAATGCCAAGAGCAAAAGACAAGGAGAGAATCTTAAAAGCAGCAAGAGAAAAGCAGTTAGTTACCTACAAGGGGGAACCCATATGACTATCAGCTGATTTCTCAACAGAAACTTTGCAGGCCAGAAGGGAGTGGCAAGAAATATTCAAAACGATGAATGGCAAGAACCTACAACCAAGATTACTTTACTCAACAAAGCTATCATTCAGAATTGAAGGTCAGATAAAGTGCTTCACAGACAAGAAAAGCTAAAAGAGTTTATCACCATCCAACCAGTATTATATGAAATGCTGAAAGGTATCCTTTGAGAAGAGGAAAAAGAAGAAAAAGTAAAGATAAAAATTATTAACAACAAATACATATCTATCAACAAGTGAACCTAAAAATCAAGTGAATAAAAAAAGTCTGATGAACAGACTAAACTGGTGAATAGAATAAAATCAGGGGCATAGAAAGGGAGTGGAATGACAATTCACAGGGGGAAAGGGGCTTGGGGGTGTGGGAAGAGACTAGACAAAAATCGTATACCTATGGATGAGGACAGTGCAGGGGGGATAAGGGCAGTGGATGGGGTGGGAACTGGGAGGAGGGGAGCTATGGGGGGGGAGAGAAAAAACTGTAATAATACGAACAATAAAGATTTAAAAAAATAAAAAATATAAAGACATTGCTCCATAAAAAAAACAAACACAAAAAAACAAAAAAATAAACAAAAAAATAAACAAACAAAAAATGGTAATCTAACTCTACTGGAACTCAATAGAGCATTATCTATGACAGGAAACAACTTCATAAGGAGTCAATTCCATTATCAGGCAACTCTGGTTCTTAAATATTCTTCCTTAGATTATGTTGATTTTAAGTCTTTCTCTACTTCCTTCACTTTCTGTCTTTGGAATTAACAAAGAGCAAGTTCCTTTCTTTTCTTGATACTTATATTATTCCTTAGACAATTATTTTATTTCAGGGAAAAAAAATCCCCATTGCTTCAACCATCATTATATGACTTGTTTCTAGCCACTTAGAAGAAAAGTACATTAGAAACATCTTGAGAAGATGCAAGAAATTCTCTTGCTTTGTGTCAGAATTAACAGATAAGTCATACCAGTTGTTTTCTCTATGATATGGAGCATTAACATCTTGATTCATGAGCTGTACTTATTACTGGTGATAAATTTTAGTGTCCTGTTCTGTTAGCTATTATCTTTGCTTTTTCTCATTTATCACTTTTTAATCTACTTTGTGAATGGTCAAATCTGTCACTAAAATTTCAAGAAACTATTAAATAAAACTGTTTTCTAAGAAAATATACTGTCTCTGTCACTGCATTAAAAAGGTTTTGTTTTAATAAGGTTTGCAATGTCCCTGCACCACCATTCGGCTCCTAATTCACATGGATTCAGTGTTATCAAACTAAGCTTTACTAGATGTATTGGTTCTTTTAGTCAGTCACTATTTCCACAGATTTTTTTAAAGAGTACACACTATAGATGCACACTTGGCATATATGTAGCCAAGTTTCTGGCAGCAAAATAAAGTTAAGAAATTCTGGATATATTTTTTTTAAAAATGTTTTTGTGTATAGACCACAAACTTCTCACACGGTAATTAGGGAGCTAATAAATAATTTAGGGTTGCTAGGCAATAGTAGAGGGGATAGCACATTTATAAAATGCCTCATGGGTTAAAAAAGCATTTTTGCTAATTTTATCTTATGTGGTCTTAACAGAAATCTAGCAGTTTTAAATAAAGGAAACACTCAGAGCTATTTATACTATGAAGACACTTTGCAGAATATATTCCTAACTTTTAAAATGCAAAGTGATATGACAAATGAAAGGAGAAAAAACAGTGTAGGAAGGCTTTATTCGATGCACAGGGGAGGCCATTTGAAATTCGCCACTCTGTGATTCCTGCTCTTTCTAGCTTGTTCCCTTCTTCCAGTTTCGAATCAACAAATTTTCTGTAAACATTACCTAGGTGTTCACAGCTGGATTCTTAACAGGTATCCCAGAAGCAGAGTGGGAAAGAGCCATAGTTTATAGATTTCGGTAATTCCAGGAATGGATGTTTGAAAGCTGGGGACTTGAAAAAAAAAATCATAATCACAGGAAATGTTATTCCAGAGGCTGGATTTCTTTTTTCTCCCCAAACACTTTAACTGTAAACCCACCAGTTTGTAAATTACTCTGGTTTGTAAGATACACATATTTAGCTCTGAGACTGCAAGGGACTTGCATTTGCCCGAGGTCAGCAGTTGTACGCTAATTGCTGACATTAGGTGAATACCAACCAGCTAAATCACAGTGGCTCCAGACCGTTTTAAGGAGCTGTGTCTGTCTCATGTGCAAAACGGGAGATTGCCTACACAAACACAAGGGTGCACGTGCAAATTCCTTTTTGTGCTGAGAGCTGCTTATTTTGTACAGATAATTACCAGCCCGCATTCCCACTAAATATATTCTGCTGCCTTAAATTGGGGTCTTAATTGTGAAAACGGATCCTTTGAAGAGATGAAACCCTTTGAAGATTTCTTTCCTGACTGCAAAATTTTATGGGTTTTGTCTATAAATTGAGTTGTGCAGGATGACGAGGCTGATGGGTTCTATAGACGGAGGTCCAATGGTGTCACATTACCCATTTTCTACCCGGATACCTTCTCTGGCACAAGGGCCTATGGCCTGGGAATTGATGGTGATGATAGCTCTCTAGTAGGTCAGGTCTCTGCTTCTGGACATTTTCCTCCATTAGAATAGGCTTTCATTGTTGGCCACAAAGGAATTGGGAAAACACGGTTCTGTCTATGTCATATGACTCTATGAGGATAAGCTATGATATGAAGTAGTCCTAATTGTTATATGGAGGTGAAGGGGCGGTAATGTTAACAAATAATTATATTTGTTATCTATGTAAAATGCTTTGAGCACTGGGAAGAAGTGGTTCTATAAAGTCCCAAGTTTATACTTTTCTTATATGTCAATTCTGAGAGAGATAGTTGACAAGACTCATTTAGATCCTCAGATCTTTCCATAGTGAGGGATGAAAATTAATTTGACATGTGGATGCAGAAACCATCTACACAGACAGACATAGTTTGCAGTTACCTTTTAGAATCTTCATTCAGCCTGTATTTGGAAGTCTTCTTTGTGTATTTTCATTTATTTCCTTCTCTGCTCTGCTGGTGGGGTATAAACTTAATCCCAAAGTGAGAGTACTAACCTGACTGGGGATTTTTATTGCATTTTATTTTAAATGGACATGTGACTGTGACAAGCATGCAAGGTAGGCATGAGTAGTCGTTGGTGGTCTGCACTCTAAGTCAGGGCTGTTGCTATTAGATGCTCTGTAACTGTGCCTCAAGTATTTCCATGATGAGAACCTTCGTCGTTGCCATATGCCAAGCTATGCAGTCTGCTGTGGTGTGGCCTGGAAGCCCACATCTGTGCCCTGTTGGGAAGGTGGCTAACATTGTGGTTTCCAAATAAATTGTCTTTAATATATGTTGTGTGAGAATTTATGCAGCCCTGCTGGAGGGAAATTCAGCACTAGCCATTCAAGGACTGAACAATGCCTATGCTCCATGACTCAGCAGCTTGTCTTCTTGGAATTTACCAGAAGAAAAAAATCAGTTGACGTGTTAAGATTTATGAATATAGTTGATCTTCAAAGTTTTCGGTAAAATTATTATACTAACACAATAAAAGATTGTTCATATACATTCCATAGAATAGAATGGCATGGAACCATTAAACAATCATTAGATAAAGGGATATGGATATCAGGAAGTAATTATAATTGTTTAAAAATAGAAAGAGTAGTTTTGGAAAGTCTGTTAATTTGAAAATACTATGTTTTGTAAAAATTAAAGGTAAATATATAATAATAAGCATTAATATCTAATCTACTAAAAGAATAATATTGAAATTGACCATTTCTCCAGGTCGCCTAAGCCATGCCCACCAGCCAATCAGAGTGGCTGTGCAAACTAACCCAGCCAAGATGGAGGCTGGCAGTCACGGAGCTAGAGTAAACAGGAGGCTTCTGTTGCACTAGGAGCAAACTGTCTGCCTAGGCCGGCTGGGCATCTCTCTGCTCAAGGCAACATAGTTGCAATTATATAAGCCACGGAGCTGAACCAAACAGGAGGCTTCCATTGCACCAAAGATGCAGGAGAAAACTGCCTGCCTAGGCTGGCTGGGCTTCTATTAAGGCAACATTGTTTCAATTATAGAAGCCACGGAGCTGAAGCAAACAGTAGGCCTCATTACCTGCCTAGGCCTCGGCTTAAAGCAACAGTGTTTCAATTATAGAAGATAAATAAACCCCAGAAACCTGCTTCCAGCTAGGCTTGCTGGGACATTGGGTCAATGGGAGCTGTGGGCAGCCTGAAAACAGCCCTCAGCCCTGCACGCAGTCTGCCCAGGCACCCCAGAAGGGACTTGAACCCTGAAGGGACTGTGGGCAACCTGAAAATGCCTCTCAGCTCCTCACCCAGGCTCCCAGGCACCCCAGTAGAAACCCAAAACCTATAAGAACTGTGGGCAGCCTGAAAACAGCCCTCAGCCTGTCACCAAGGCTTGCCACACTCCCATGGGGTGAGGGTCCACACTGGGGGGTTTGACCAGCCTGCAAACAGCCATCAGCCCCTCACCCAGGCTGGCCAGGCACACCAGCAGGTGAACATCCCTCGAGGGGTCCCAGACTGTGAGAGGGCACAGGCCGGACTGAGGGACTTCCCCCCAAGTGCACAAATTTTTGTGCACCAGGCCCCTAGCATTATATAATCTGTATGTGTATAATGCCAACTAATAACAATTATATATTAACTAGAGGCCTAGTGCACAGATTCGTGCATGGGTGGGGTCCCTTGGCCTAGCCAGCGATTGGGGCCCATCATCTCTGTCTCACTGAGTCCCAATTGGGGTCAATCGGGCTGGCCAGCCTGGGAGAGAGACTGCAGGAGGTTGGCTGTGGGAGTGTCCTGACCACCAGGGGTACATCCTGCACTGAGCATCTGCCCCTGGTGGTCAGTGCACATCACAGCAACTGGCTGTTTGGTAACCAGTTGTAACAGCCGCTTAGGCTTTTAAATATATACTAGAGGCCCGGTGCACAAAATTTGTGCATTCGGGGAGGTCCCTTAGCCTGGCCTGTGCCTTTTTGCAGTCTGGGACCCCTTGGGGGATGTACACCTGCTGGCTTAGACCCCCTTCCCAGGGGATCAGGCCTAAGCTGGCAGTCAGACATCCCTCTGGCAGCCCAGGAGCCCTCGGGGGATGTCCACTTTTCAGCGGGAACCAGGCCTAAGCTGCAGTCAGACATCCTTAGCACTGTTAAGGAGGTGAGATCAGCTCCTGCCATCACTGCTGAGCTGGCAGCTGGCAGCCTGGCTTGTGGCTGAGCAGAGCTGCCCCTGTGGGAGTGCACTGACCACCAGGGGGCACCTCCTACATTGAGCATCTGCCCCCTGGTGGTCAGTGTGTGTCATAGTGACGAGTCATTCCCAGTCGTTCTGCTGTTAGGGTCAATTTGCATATTACCCTTTTATTATGTAAGATAGATAGTGTAACTTAAGTAAACAATAGTTGTTCTATTTCCCCTCATATAGAATTTCCAAAGGCAGCAGTGTTTTATGAAGAAATCTTAGGGATAGACAAGAAGTGAACAGACCTGCAAACAAACAAATATTTTGTTACCTCACAAGTAGTCTAGTTAACATACCTTCTTATTCTGCCTTCTTTTCCCTTTCTGTGTGCAATAAAGATGGCTGCAGTTTGATTCTGAAATTATTTTCCATTTCTTTCCAAACATTATGAACTGCAATTCCACAACCTTTAGCACCTCTCCACTGGAAAGCATGAAATAAAGTGCCCCTGCACACATAGCAAACATCATACATCAACCAGTGAGGGGTGTGCTTGGATGAGGCTGTGTCTGTTACACTAGAAGCTGAGGAAAGATTGAAGAAATATTTGAGAGATTGATACGGGAGGGCATTGGGCAAGGCAGTTCGACTTCTAGGTTCCTGGTTTGGGGCAACTGGCAAATTGTGGTGCCATTATCCAGAATGGGGCAGGGTGAGGGAGAGAAGGGCAGGGCAAGTGAAAAAGAAAATTAATTTGATTTTGAACATTTGTAGTTTGAATAAAATAGCAACGCCACTTGCCAATAAATGTGGCGGGGTTGTGATTGTTGCAGGACACTGAAGCACTTTGATGCAGAAGTTTTTCTAGTAAAAATTCTGCAAAAAAAAAAAAAAAAAAAAGAATCCTTTTGCCACTTCCATTGGAATTGAGGTAAGTTTGTGTTTTACACTCCAAGTATCACTGAGCTCTAACCTCACATTCCATCATGGATACATCCACTGGTTAGCAGGCAGGGCCGGGGGATGGAGAGATGGTGAGAAACAGATATTATAATACAGTGTGGTTAGTGAGGTAATTGACAGGGACTCTACACTGCCAGCTCAGAAGAAGGAACAATTACTCTCTGGACACTGAAGCTCTATTTAAGTTTCAAAATCAGGGTGATGCTTGATTTGGATCTTGAAGATTGAGCAGGCATGGAAATTGTGAGTCTCACAGATTATGAGTGGTGACATGTGGCAATGTAGTCCCATCGTTTAAGGTTTTCTTAGGCCAAAGCAAAGGTCAAATGTGGTTCAGTCAAGTGAACCCTTAGAAAATGCCATTTCGAATTACACATGTGTCGCCTTCTTCCCACATACCATCTAAGAAACACCAACAATATCACAGCTGTGAGAAATGACACAACTCTTTAACATCAAAGCAGCAGGACCCACACAGGGAATTCTGTTTGTGAAGCTTAAACTTCAGAACAAGAACAGATAAATGTCGGAGAAGTGAACTTTCAATAATTTCACCAATTCATCAGAGGTCTCAGTGCTTCTCAACTTTATTTTCATTATCACTCCCCTGCCAAGGAGCCTTTTTAGACTTTCCCCCCAATTTTTTCTCTCTTTTTCCTCATGAAATTTAAATACCACAGATAAATGTTATCTGCTTTACCCAACCACAAACCACTGTAACATCTGAGAATTGTTTCACCCCACCAGAGTTCATGTTTGCTCCGGTGCGAATCATATTGCCTCATTACTTACGTATGATTTAGATAAAAATGTTAATGTAAATGTTTGTCTCCTAGATTGATTGGAAACCAACATTATCTGCAGAGGGGTCTATATATTGTTTTGTTGTTTACATGCCTCGAGTATATAAATCACAAGACATACATTGACTTCTGTCAACCCCTTTAGGTGACTCTGAACCCTTATTCAATGCAGAAATTTTGTTCAGATTCCTTTATCAAATCCTTCTCAATTTCTGAAGTGTAGCTCACCATTGAAGATCATTGCCTCAAAATATCTTAGATGTTCTAACAACAGCTCATTTTTGTTTTCACACTGTCATGGGTATTAATTAAAAATAGAGCACAAAACTCCTTCACATGGACAATCCTTTTTTTGGACGTCAGTTTCCTCTGGCTAACCTCAACTACACAAAATCACAGCAACAGGCCCTTAGAGCCATTTCAAAGAACACACACACTCACACACTAAAAAAGAGGCATAGTTTTACTTGGCAAACACAAGCTCTGACCAAAATTGTTATGTAAAGTATAATGCTTCAGAAAATAGCATACCCACAGCTATGCAGCCTGGAGGCTCTGACTGAAGAAAGAAGAGATTGGCTGGAGGAGGGAGGAACCTCCACAGAAAGATAAAAGGGACAACTTCTAGGTTTGAAAAAGTTGAAGTGGAAAGAAGATGGGTTGAGAATATCAAGTGAATGGAAAAATGTCCCCTTATCTCTGGACATTTGTAGAATATGAGGTACAAAGAGCTTTAGATCCTTCCCTGGCATAAGTAGCGTGCACATGAGTGGCTCAACCAAATGCAGATGAGGCCCAAGAACCCCAAAAGATGTCTGTCCTGTGGACTAAAGCGTGAACCACAGAAAAGCATGAAGGAAACCGGGGGACAACTTCTCCAGGTTCCATCAGTCTGACCCCCACATCAGAATTTTGGAGCAAAAGATTTTGCCAGTTCCATACACTAATCACTGACTGACACATTATTAAAACCATTAATTTAAAACTATTTATAAAATATTGTAGGTATTTTCCCCAGGAGTAAGAGAAATTGGGATGAAGGGTTGGGGAAGGATAGATCTGTCATTTTGTTATCTATGGACATGTTTACATGAAAATAATTAAAGTACAACCTGGCTAGTGTTGCTCAGTGGTTGAGCATCTGCCCATGAACCAGGAGGTCTGGGTTCCATTCCTGTTCAGGGCACATGTTCAGGCTGTGAGCTTGATCCCTAGTAGAGGGTGTGCAGGAGGCAGTCGATCAATGATTCTCTCTCATCATTGATATTTCTCTCTTTCTCCTCTCTGAAATCTATCTATCTATCTATCTATCTATCTATCTATCTATCTATCTATCTATCTAAAGAAAGAAAGTAATTCAAGTAGGATTGGCCTGAGATGGAGTCCATAAACAAAATGTGCCTCAGTGTCCTTCCCTTCCCTTGGTTTCCCCTCCACCTGTGACTCTCTCTTACCACCCCCCCCCCATCTCCCCTTCAGCCCTTGGGTACCTGCATTCTTTGCTGCTGGGAGAGAAAAGCTGTCCTCATAGACACACTGAGCTTGCTGATTTATAAACTTCCTGTTGGTCTAGGGCTGAAAGCTCACAAATTGCTATCCCAAAAGAATGATAGATGTGCATAAATAAAATTCTCCATGGAAGAGTAATGTTGGGAATTTAGATTAATCCATTTAAACAGCTTTCCAACATGCTAATAATTGCTTGATTCTTCAAAAGGAGCATATAGTTCATGTAGTTTGCTAACATATATTGGAAGATAGTCTGGGAAATGCTAAAATGCAATTCTATTTGACTTTCACACTGATGAATAGGAACTATGATTTGTCAGTGCAAATTTTATTCCAGGTTAGAGGTAGAAGTAACTCTGGGTGAGCAAGAGTAACTCTTTGTAGTTACTTAAAATCTGAATTAATATTCAATTTATTAAATTTAACAAATATTATAACATTAGCTTTCTTTTAGGCTTTCTTCCAACTAATAGATCTTGACCTTTCATCTACTCTTCATAATATGAAAATAAAATCAGTTTACATGCAGCAAAATAGCAATCAATTAACTCAATTTGAACAGATAAAACAACCTTAAACAATCTATAACATTCAATAGTTAAATTTTAAAACTATTTTATCTACATTTGTGAATTTAATCATTTCATTTTCTTAAGTGATTCAAATGTATGGTAAGGTATACTTATGATCTTCCCTTGCAAAGTCTTTCTAAATGTTACAGCTAAACATTTACATGGTGCTTACTCTATGTCAGTCACTGTTCTAAGCTTTTTACAGATATCAATGTATTTCAGCCTCATATCAATTCCATAGGTATCTAATAATTCTGATTTTCTATTTTACATTTGAGGAAACATAAGTATTAAAGTATTAAGCAACCTGCTCAAAGTCACACAGATAACACATTAAACTTAGTGTAATAAAATCAAATCCTCTTAGACATTCCAATAGTCTTAACTAACTAAATTCCCTAATAACATTCACTTAAAAATTACAAAACTGATATATTACAGTCTCTCAAACATACAAATGCCTTAAATAACAAACACACAGATCATTTGGAATTTAACATAATCTTTTAATACTAACGATTGCATTTAGTTTTTATTTCTAAGTCTTCCTGCAGTTTAAAAGGTCAAGATAAAGGAGTTACCATCTCAGACACATGGAGGTTATGAATCACAATATAGTTACTTCTCAGTATGAAACCAGAACCTATGACATGTGGGTGAGAGGCAAAAAACTTCCAGATAATTCTCCTAGAACCACAGTTGGGATGTTGAGCCATTGATTTTAATACTGCCTATGGGGCATCAAGTCTATTTTGTTCAACTGAAATTGTAAACTACTTCTGATATTAGAATCTACTTCTGTGTGTGTGTGTGTGTGTGTGTGTGTGTCTAAGGAATGCTTGAATGGATTTGTGCCTTTTTTTTTTACTGTCTAGTTGAATTCTATACTCTTCATGTTTTCCTTTTATCAACAACTATATAGCCTTTCTAATGATAAATTATTATCAGTAGTTTTCAAATAAGGAAGCTGAGGATCTGAGAATTAATTAACTCACCCTGAGTTCAGTATGGATACGTGGTAGAGTTGAGATATATACAAGTCCCATCATCTATATTCCAAACATTACTTGTTCACCAATTACAATTGGTTCCTAGTCTGGCTGTTGTGGTTGCTGAGGTTGAAGTCCTCTCTACCCTCACCCTACCCACCACCATGCAACAGCTCTGGATCTTATGGAAAATTACATTCTCTTAATTTCTTTCCTTCATCTGTGCCTTTGAAAACATTCAGTTACTATTAGTCATTCCTTCTTTCATCAGTCAGTCACAAAGTATTTACTAGATTCCTGTTATATGCTGGCACTGCTCTTGGCACTTGAGATGTTATGAGGACAAATATTAATTTATACTAAGAGAAGCGTTAGTCTTTTGTTTAAACAGACCCGTCACTCCTGTATTTGTCAGTCTCCCCACTCTCAAGTCCCAAGTAACAGAAATCCAACTTAAATTTAAAGCAAATAGATTGATTTCTGTAACTGCAAACTTTATAAGCAGAGAGCCCATCCTTCATGGGTGGCTAGATCCAGAGCCTGCTCAGGTCATAAAGTCCACCTTGCTTTTATAATCTGTTTCCACACATTCTCTGTCTCCATGTCTTAATCTGCTATATGATGAGTGTTGACCTGATTTTTTCCTGCTGCTGAATACTTCACCATGTAGTGAATGAAAATGCCTGCAGTCTTCACTTGTATTTTCTTTTCATCTGTGATTTAAGAGGAGATAAGAGCTCTTAGAGGAGAAATATTAGAGAAAATATTAATTGACTCAGTTTGAGCCACATGCCCATCTCTGAATAAATGTTGGTAACCAGGGGTATGGAGAGTCCTGAGCATGTCCTGGGGTACAATCACTGCCACCTAAACCACTTGGAATGGTGGCCATGGTTAATTAAAGAAAGGATGATAGCAGAAATCTCCTGAGCCATATGTGTATTCTCTTTTCCCTCCCTCCCTCCCTCCCTCCCTCCCTCCCTCCCTCCCTCTAATAGGTATTGTGCGTCTACTAAATGTTAGCTATTATGTTCAGTCAGGAAGAAGACATACATAACCTTGCTTCCATGAAGCTCAGTATACTAGCTATGAAGATAGACATCAAATGACTAGTTATTCAGCTTATTAATTAATTTCTATTGTAATAAATGTTAAGAAGCAGAAGTGTAGGATGTACAGGAACACAGTATATGGTAAGAAAGTAACCTGGCCTTGGGGGTCAGGAAGGGCTTTCTGAAGAAAAATGTGATTGAGATATTTATTAAGCTGCAAATGGAAAGCAATTATTAATTAGAGAAAGAAGGGAAAGAAGAGCACAACGGGGAAAAGGAAGAGTGGCTGTGAAGACAGTGAGGTGGGGTTAGTCTTTAGTGATTAGATGAATTAAGAGGTTGAGATGACCAGGTTGTGCTGAGCATGGGGAGAGGAACAAGAAATGCAGTCAGGGATGTAATGACTATATCCCTGTGTGCACCCCAGTGCAGAGCACATAGTAGGTGAACAGTAACTATGAATACATGAATAATCTCCATTTGTCTGATTTATATTTACTTTTTCAGATTTATACTTGCATCTGGTGATCTAAGATTCTATTTGGTGTCCAGTTGAAAACTTGCTCATAATGGGCATTCAATAGGATTTGCTAAAAGAAATTAAATGAAGAAAAATAAACCCAGGCTGTTTTCAGAATGGCTGAGCCGTGTAACTGTGTACACATAATTTGATTAAGAGATCAAAAGCACAGAAGGACTCTCCAAGTAATCTCTCACATTCCTCTCTTTGTAGAGTCACACATTCATGACCTCACCATCCGAAAGATGCCTGCTGCTGCGATGGGCGGTGGATGAGATACAGGGAAGAGGGGAGAGAACCTCTGAGCCAAATAACAGCCTCATTTCCTCTGGCAAATACCACACTATTGTATGGCTCAGCTCTGTCCAGATCTTCTTACACATTTTTATTTATTAACTGTTCAGTGTTTGAATGCTTCTCAGTGGAAGAGTATCAGATACACACACACACACACACACACACACACACCACAAATATATATTTTTCATTTGCTGAAGATGTCTCTCTTGTTTAGCTCCTATGCCAACCATCACTCTTACAATTTTACAATATCCTCCAACCTTCAGTGTTCTCTTGAATAAGCCACATGTCCAGGCCTCCAGCAGTAGCTACATAGAACTGCTCTGTGGCCACCAGATGAGATTTGAGTGAAACTAAAATATTCCTGGCATGTGGACTCATAACTCTTGTCTACTCCTCTAGAAGGCGAATCTTGAAGATGAGTTGACATAGCCCCATGAACAAACATCCTACCGGATGTTTTCTTAAGCATTCTGAACAAAGTTCAACTGCCCTTTGGGAGAGAACACACATTTCTTCCTAATTTATAATTTTTGGAATGTTCCCAACCAAAAAGTCTGAAGAGTTCATTAGAGGAAGAAAATGTCTAAATATAACAACACTTGTCCATTATTTCATGGAACCATGGAGCTCTTTTTAAGTATCTCAGCAATCAGTTACTACCGTTTCTTGAGGAAGACAGGATATGCTAGCCTCATCGTAAAGCTGTGGTAGAAGAAACAGAAAAGCTTACTCTTCTGAGATGAAGAACCTCCCAGAAGAGGGTTAGCTTTTGAGAGAATGTGTTAAGAATCTCAGGTCATGCTCAGCAAGCAATGCAATGCATTACTAACTTTAGCTCTGCACAGGAACAGCAGGATTGAAAGGGATCTACAATGACTTTCATGTTTTCAAATATGGGTTTTGTGGAGTTTACTTTAAAAGATGAAGAACCTAGTGAGTTAAAAAAAACCTGTAATACTCCTGCAACTCAATGTGGAAAACATTTATGCTTGGTTTAATTATATTAACACATTTATCTTACATTTCTTCAGGCCACTATAGCCAGCCAGTAGTGCAATGCAGACCAGAAGCAAATAAAATAATGGTTTCTGACTATAGCCCTTCCCAGCAACATCACTGCAACCTGGTCTAAGTGTTCCCCTGCAGCTTACACCAGGTTTGGTTTTCCCAGGTGTCCAGGTGTGACTATGGGATATTTGTGTCAATTTTGTGATAATCATCCTTGTACCCTTGTTTGTTCTTCATGTTCACTGACTAGCCTCCCTCTTCTTGAACCAATACCACTTAAAAATGTATAGATGCTTCTTTTTCTGCTGTGCTGCTGTCTACTCCAGCAGGGACCATGGTGATACACAGCTACTCTGCTTCAACATTGCCAGGTTGATGAGGTAGAATATGGTGTACCCTCGGGCCATTGAAAATGCATTAAATGTATTATATATTGAATACATACACTTCAATTGAAAATAAAATATCCTATATAATAAAAGGGTAGTATGCAAATTGACCCTAACAGCAGAACCACTGGGAATGACTGGTGACTTTGACACACACTGACCACCAGGGGGCAGACACTGAATGCAGGAGCTGCCCCCTTTTGGTCAATTCGCTCCCACAGGGAGCTCTGCTCAGTCACAAGCCAGCTGCCAGTTGCCAGCATAGCGGTGGTGGTGGGAGTCTCTCCTGCCTCCTCAGCAGTGCTAAGGATTTTTGACTACAGCTTAGGCTTGCTCCCTGCTGGCAAGTGGACATCCCCTGAGGGCTCCAGGGCTGCCAGAGGGATGTCTGACTGACAGCTTAGGCCCAATCCCCTGGGGGGGGGAGGGGCTAAGTCAGCAGGTGGATATCCCCTGAGGGGTCCCAGACTGTGAGAGGGCACAGGCTGGGCCAAGCTGAGGGACACCCCCCCCCCAAATGCACAAATTTTTGTGCACCAGGCCTCTAGTGTATATATAATTGAATATGCCTGAATGTATAAACAGCAATACAACATCTAATCTAATAAAAGAGTAATATGCAAATTAACCCTCACTCCATTACACCTAAGCCATGCCCACCAGTCAAGCCATGCCCACCAGCCAATCAGAGCAACTGTATGCAAATTAACACATTAAAGATGGCAGTTAATTTGCATACACAGGCAAGCATTGACTAAAGACAGCATAGAAGGAAGCCAAGTACTGCAGAAGGGAGTCAAGTGGTAGAGAAGAGAATGGAGCTGAAGCAGGGAGGGAGCCAAAGTGGCAGAGAAGGGAGTTGAGGTGGCAGAGAAGGGAGCTGAGGCGGCAGAGAAGGGAGCTGAGGCAGGCTTCGCTCCCTTCTCTGCTTCGCGCTGGCTCAGGAAGCCCTATTCTTGCAGAAATCTTCCTGCAATGGGCCACTAGTATAATAATAATAATAATAATAATAATAATAATACCATTCATTAACTCACCAGCCAGCTTAGTAACCTTACTAACATCTTTAAGTCACTCTGTTTGGCCCAGCTCATCCCTCCTCCCCAATAGAGGCAGTAACCACTAGCCTGAATTTTCCATTACTCATTGCCTTACCTTTCTTATAATTCTCTCACATATATGTATAACCCAAATGAATATGGTATTTAGTTTTGCCTGGTTTTGATGTTTACATGCATGAAATTACAATGTATATGTTTTTCTCTGACTTGCTTATTTTGTTTGTTACATAATAGATAAGACTTTTTTGGAGTTATTTTAGGTTTATAGTAAAATTTGGTAGAAGCTGCAGAGATTTCCCATATACCCTCCACCCCCACACATATATAGCCTCCCTCATTATTAACATCCCCCATCAGAAAGGTACATTTCTTACAACTGATGAACCTACACTAACACATTATAATCACCCAGAATGTAGTTTACCTGTACTCCTGGTGTTGTACACCCTTTGGGTATGGACAAATGTAGAGTGGCATGTAGCCATCATAATAGCATACAGAGTCTTTTCACTGCCCTAAAACTCCTCTGTGCTTCATCTATTTGTCCCTCTCCCCACATTTAAAAATACTAAAGTAACCTAATAAAATTGAAAACTAGTAATTACCTATATTCTTCTTCTAAATAATACAACATCTTAAAAGAGGCTTTAATCCAATCACCCACTTCCAGTAGTGATATATGTTTTACTCAGTTCAGTCTTCAACTTTTAATCTTAAAAATTACTCATATTGTTAAAATTTCATACCTTTCTATTAAATTATATATTTATACATATTTACAATTTTCTTTGCTCATCATTCATCATTTATCTCAGACCTTAGTCTTTAAGAACATTCTTCAGAAGTTACTTTCATGTGAATCTTTGGATAATAAAATCTCTGTTTTTGTTTGCCTAAATTGTCTTTATTTTGGATCTTATTCTTTTAAAAAATTATTGACTTTTTTTAAAAAGTCAAAAGAGGAAAGAGAGGGAGAGAGAGATAGAAACATCAATAATGAGAGAGAATCATTACTTGACTGCCTCCTGTACATACTCTACTGGGGATCATGCCCTGACCGGGAATCAAACCGTGAACCATGACCTCTTGATTCATAGGTCAACACTCGACCACGGATGCACATCAGTGGGGCTGGACCTTATTCGTAAAAAAAGCTTTGATTGGGTATAGTATCTGGCAAATATTTCAAATGCCAATTACTTTTTCCTCTGCACTCTGAATGTCACTGTACATTCTACGCCTTCTCTAATTTTTCACCATAGGCCCATTTCTGTAGGCCATTCTAGTCTCCAGCCAAGGCAGGGTTACAATTTTGACAAGCATTTTTTCCCTTTGGCTCTCATTGCACCAACAAACCTCATGGAAATTCAGCTTCTTCTTCAGAGTCTCCATACTAATCCTCGGAGTTCCCTGGAGATGCCTCACGTAGGCCCCAAGCAAGCCACTCTGCTCTCCTGTGGCAGGTGTCCTTTTCTTTGCCTTTGATGGACCTCACATACTCATAAACCCTCCTGAGAGAACTTAGCACTGCTGGATGTGCTCACCACACAGGGTGATCTCCATGTCATGCCAGGTTTCCTGATCTTCAGACCCCGGCTGGTGCTCTTCTTATGCCAACGACAGGCTGTGTTCTCTGATCTGTGATATTTTATCTGTGAAAGGGAGAAAGAGCTCTCTCTCTCTCTCTTACTCTTTTATGTTACATTATGTTGGCAGGTCTTACAAGGATAGAAATTAAACATCTTTTGATTCTTGTTGTTTGTTAATAGTTTTTAGTCTGATCGCACTGCTTTCCCTAGCCCCAGACATACATGCGTGGAGAGGAAGGGAAAGAAGGCAGGGGTATGGAGGATGAACCTCTGCTGTGTGTGTGTGTGTGTGGGGGGGAATAGGAGGAGGGGAGCAAAAGAAAGGGGAGGGAGATTGTGGGAGAAGTTGAGATGTGTTAGATGCTGAATAAGAGATACCATGCTCTTTTCCGACAGGCCTTTCCCTCAGACGACTAATGTGTTATTATGGGCTAATTCCTAAATCCTGTCCTTTTCTTCTTCAATGTAACTTTTTCCTGGGGAGTTCTTGCTCCCTACAGATGAGTAGTTTCCTGGTGGGCCCATCCCATAAGTCTTGCCTTCATAGCCAAGCACACCTGAATCCTAGGCTGTGGATCTGGGTGTAAATTTAAGCTGGAGCCTTCTGAACAGCATAAATTTGAGGTTTTATATATATATTTATTTTATTACACTATCTTATTCTTTGCAGCATCTTAATTTGCTCTACATTGAAATACAAAGGTTTCTATTATTATTCCAACTCTCCCTACTGAGGCATATACCATTTATTTAGCTGGCCTCAATCCCAGCCCCGTACTTTAAATATAACTAAGCTCCTGTCTCTTCTATTTGTTGGTGGTTTCTCCTCACATTTTAAACAATGATTTCTCCTGTTTTCTTAATTTCCTGTTTTCTGCTTGTATAGTTTCTAGCTGTGTTTTCAAGTTTTGAAAGTTTAATTTACTGAGGTCTGTTTCTTCTTTTTCCCTGTTTCCTTCATTGGAGAATTTTTTTGCGTTTCCATTCTTTTTCCAATGTTGTTAAGACTTTGATGATTTACTCCTGGGCCTTTTTATGTATTTAAAAGTTAATTGAAAAAAGATTTTTCAGAAGAAATTTAGTCTGTCTTATTTCAGACATATTTTTGTTTTTACTTTAAGCTAATTTGAAGCTTACACATATTATTTAATCTACTAGGGGCCTGGTGCACAAAAATTTGTGTGTGGGGGGGGGGGAGTCCTTAAGCCCGGCCTGTGCCCTCTCACAGTCTGGGACTCTTTGGGTGGATGTCCACCTTCTGGCTTAATCCCGATCCTGTCCATGATCGCAGGCATGGGGGAGAAGCCACGTGTCCCTGATCGCACGCGTGGAGGAGTAGCCACCTGCAATCACCGACGGCGGCTTCTCCACAGGCAGCCTGCGATCAGGGACAGGTGGCTTCTCCTCCATGCCTGTGATCACAGACAGTTGGCTTCTTCAACTCCCGGCAGAAACCAGCCTTATGCACTGGAGCCGGTCTTCTCTGTCTCCCCTGACTTCTGAGTCTCCAACAGGCCTGGATGGCCAGAGCCAGAATGCTTGTGTGGTAGCTGTGGCTGCAATGCAAGTAATCCCAGCTCTGGCTTCCGCCATCTTTGTTGGGTTAATTTGCATATTTGCTCCAGATTGGTTGGTGGGTGTGGTTTGTGGGCATGGCTTGTGGGTATAATGGAGTGAGGGTCAATTTGCATATTACTCTTTTATTAGATTGGATTCTGCATTGTCAAATGAAAATAGGGACCATGCTCACTATATTGCAGCTACAGCCTGGTACAGTGGTCCTCACCTCATGGCTCAGATGTCAGCCACTACAAGTGAGACCATCACTGACCCCAGGGAAAAGAAAAGAAGTGAAGTCTCTACTACATAAGAAACTTGGCTTTAACTTGCAGAAATACAAATGTGTTATTCTTTTTTCTCACTTTAATGTCAGAGTTCAATAGCAAGATTCTCTATTTTGAATGATCACATCTATCTTCAGAGCTCAAAGTACCATCCAAACAAATCTGAAACATTAATAATCTCTATCAATGGAATCACCACCCTGAGAGGCAATGACAGGTTGTGTGTGTGTGTGTGCTCATGTGAGTAGAATTTTAGCCATTATCTATTTTAATTCTGCCATTCATTGAGCTCTTATATGTGCCTAGGATTCTATATATACCTTAGTATATGTATGTTCAATATTATGTACAGTGATTTAGAATTCTGTCTTAAAATATGCATATATCTACATACAACAGTTGAATCTATTTATTCTTGAATGTGCCAGGTTGCATGAGGTTATATATATATATATATATATATATATATATATATATTTATTTATTTATTTATTTATTTATTTATTTATTTATTTATTTTTTTTACAGAGAGGAAGGGAGAAGGATAGAGAGTTAGAAACATCGATGAGAGAGAAACATCGATCAGCTGCCTAATGCACACCTCCTACCAGGGATGTGCCCACAACTCAGGTACATGACCTTGACCAGAATCAAACCCAGGACCCTTCAGACCACAGGCCAACACTCCATCCACTAAGCCAAACCAGCTAGGGCATGAGGTTGTTTTTTAACCTTTATAAGAACCTCCTTACTCTGACCTTAACATTAGAAAAGACAGTAATCTATCACCGAAAATGTGACAGCACTGACGCATCAGTCATATACAAGTCATCCATAGGAATGTGTAGAACAATCCTTTTTGCAGAACAGTCTGCCCACAGCAGTGTCTTACCTGGTGGCCAATGTGGACTTTTCTGCCCATTCCTGACAACCATGCTCTCCTCTGCACCGTCTTTCCCTCTCCTGCTCCCCATGGAGCCTGGTTCTTTGGAGGGTTTCTCTTCCTTCGACCCTTCACCTTGGCCTTCTAGGTCAACTTTCACACACCTCCTCCCTTCTCCTCCCATAGTCCTACTCCTCTTTCTCCTTTGGCTGAGCATATCCACCATATAGTTCCAACAGTGTTTCTTCTCCCCTGGATAAAACTAAAGAGGCTTCTATCAACGCTCTTACTGGTCCGATTTCAGTGCCAAATGACTTCAGGAGAAACACATTTGAGCATAGCTAATGTCTGTCTCTTGCAGGAAACCTGCCATGATTTAATTTAAAAGGCCCTCTGTCTCTCATCCTGCTCCCAGGTTCAGGGAAAAGGGTCTCCCTTTTGTTCTTCAGGCTTTCTAAGTGGAGGTTCCTGGAGAAGGAGGGGTTGTTTTGTGTTCCAATTGGAAGAAAGAGACAAAAACCTCTGACCTTCCACAGCTGTTGAAAACGAATTTGAACACATCAACAAACCCATCACAGATGGTGTTGGGCAAACCAGAAGTGGAAAATTGTAACATTCCTTGGTATGTTTGGGTTTGCAGCTTATTGGCTTAAAATGAAATTGGGAAAGTAGATCTAGATGGGCATAAGAAAGAGGAGTGTCGAGTCCGCACGATGACATTTTCCCAAGCCCTCCTTCAAACAGTCGCGCATATGGGTGGTAAGTGAAGAGCTTGTGGCTTTTGAAAGAAGTTGCATTTGTGGCAGACTTCAGGCTAATTGATCAAATAATAGTTCACTCTACACCTGGTCAGCCTATTGGACATTTTCAATGCTTTCTGCACTCCCCTGTGTTCTGGAGTTAGGAATCTGGGGTTGAAAATTTGATTGTTGATATGTGTGGTCACTTGAAATATTCCTGGATTGTCTCACTGTTTTTGACAGAGCTTAGTTAGAAAGTTAAGCTCAAAACTCTTAAGGGAAAGTAAAGCAAGTGCCAGCTTTAAATGTTTTTTGGAGATTAAAAAAAAGACATTCGCATGGAATTTTTTATATTGGTAAAATATACATTTCAAATGTAAGTGGGACATGGGTAAAATCACCACCATTTATTGGAACTTTAGCCTATTTTTACATGAACTTTAGAATATACCCTGGGGTAGTATCTAATTTTCATAATCATGTATTTGACTGCCATTATCTAACTTAACTTTCAACTTTTTGTGCATGGGATGATGCTCAACCAACTGAGCCACATCGTCTAAAGCCCATTTTTAAATTGGATTGTTTGTTTGTGTGTTTTTTGGGCGTTGAGTTTCATAAGTTCTTTATAAGTTTTGCAAAACCTTATCAGATGTATCATTGGCAAATACGTTCTCCCATTCAGTAGGTTGTCTTTTCACTTTGTTGATTCTTTCCTTTGCTATGCAAACACTATTTAGATTGATGTAGTCCTATTTGTTTACTTTTTCTTTTGTTTCTCTTGCCTGAGGTGATATATCAGAAAAAATATTGCTACAAGAAAAGTCTAAGTTATTGCCTATATTTTCTTCTAGGATTTTAATGGTTTCAAGTTTGACATTTAAATCTTTAATACATTTTGAGTTCATTCTTGTGTATGCTGAAAGAAAGTGGTTTCATTTCATTTTTTTGCACATAACTGTCCAATTTTCCCCATTTATTGAATAGACTATCTTTACCACATTGTATGTTTTTGCCTCCTTTGTCACATATTGATTATAAAGGCATGAATTTATTTAGGGGAGCTCTATTCTGTTCCATTGATCTACATCTGTTTGTAAGCTAGTACCATGCTGATTTGATTATTATGGCCTTATATTATAGTTTGATAGAAGGTAGTGTAAGTCCTCCAATTTTGTTTTTCTTTCTCAAAATTGCTGTGGTTATTCAGAGTCTTTTGTGGTTCCATATAAATTTTTGGAATATTTGTTCTAGTTCTATAAAATATGCCATTGATACCTTGATAGGAATTGCACTGAATCTATAGATTACGTTAGATAGTATGCACATTTTAATTATTCTTATCCATGAATATGGCATATGCTTCCAACCTATAATAAAAGTGTAATATACTAATTAGACCAAACAGTCAAATGTCCTTCTGGACATCATTCTGGACATCCTTCTGGATGAAGCCATGGTGGTGGGGACCGAGGCAGAGGCAGTTAGGGCCAATCAGGCAGGCAGGCAAGCAGTTAGGGGCAATCAGGCAGGCAGGCCACTGGTTAGGAGCCAGCGGTCCTAGATCTGAGAGGGATATCTGACTGCCAGTTTAGGCCCGATCCACCCCCTTCGTGCACAAATTTCGTGCACCAGGCCTCTAGTTATTTATATCTTCCACAATTTCTTTCTTCAATGTTTTATAATTTCCTGAGTACAGGTCTTTTATATCTTTGACTAAATTTTTTCCTAAGTATTTTACTTTTTTTTAAGCAATTGTGCATGATATTGTTTTCTTATTTTCCCTTTCTGATAGTTCATTATTGCTGTGTAAAAATGCAACTCATTTCTGGATATTTATTTTATATCCTGCTACTTATCAGTTCTAGTAAAGTTTTTAAAAAATATATTTTTTATTGATTTCAGAGAGGAAGGGAGAGGGAGGGAGGGAGGAAGAGAAAGAGAGAGAGAGAGAGGGAGGGGAAACATCAATGATGAAAGAGAATCATTGATCAGCTGCCTCCTGCATGCCCCCTACTGGGACTGAGCCCACAACCCAGGCATGTGCTTTCACTTGGAATTGAATGGTGACCTCTTGGTTCACAGGTCAATGCTCCACCACTGAATCACACTGGCCAGGCAGTTCGAGTATTTTTTTGGTGGAATTTTTAGGATTCTCCATATACAGTATCATGTTGTCTGCAAATAATGACAATTTTACTTTTTTCTGTTCAGTTTGGATGCCTATTTCTCCTTCTTGCCTGATTGCTATAGATAGGACTTACAGTATTATGTTGAATAAGCGTGGTGAAAGCAAATATCTCTGTGTTCTCATTCTTAATGGAAATGCTTGTAGTTTTTTTGTCCATTGAGTATGATGTTGCCTGTGGGTTTGTTATATATGGATTCTATTATGTTGAGGTATATTTCCTCTAATCCCACTTTGCTGAGAAGTTTCTTTTTCATAACTGCATGCTGAATTTTTATCAAATGTTTTCATGCATCTATTGATATAATAATGTGGTTTTTAATCTTTCATTTTGTTTATGTGGTATATCAGGTCTATTGACTTGAGGATATTGTACCAACCTTGCATCCCCAAAATTAATCCCATTTGATCATGGTGTATGATCTTTTTAATGTATTGCTGGATCTGTTTTGCTAATATTTTATTGAATATTTTAGCATCTATGTTCATCAGGTATATTGGCATATAATTTTCTTCCTTTGTTGTGTCTTTATCTGGTTTGGAATTAGATAAAATAAAATAAGCTTGGGAGTCTTCCTTCCTCTAGAATTAAAAAAAATATTTTGACAAAGCTAGGTGTTAGTTCTTCTTTGAATGTTTGGTAAAATTTACCTGTGAAGCCATCTGGTCAAGGACTCCTGTTTGGTGGGAGATTTCTGATTACTGCTTCAATTTCATTAGTTGCAATCTATCTATCCAGATTCTCTGATTCTTCCTAATTCAGTTTTGAAAGAATGTGTATTTATAGGAATGTATCTATTTTGTCCATATTATCCAATTTGTTGACATATAGTTTTTTGTAATATTTTCTTGATGAGTCTGGTTAAAGATTTGTCAATCTTGTTTATCTTCTCAAAGAAAGAGCTCTTAATGGATCTTTGTATTATTTTTTTAAGACTCTATTTCATCTATTTCTGCTCTGATCTTTACTATTTCATTTTTCCTACTCACTTTATTTGTTGTTGTTTTTTCTAGTATAAAATGAGATTGTTTATTGGAGATTTTTCTGATCTTTTGAGATAGGCCTGTAATCCTATGAATTTCCCTCTTTGGATTGCTTTCACTGTGTCCCATAGATTTTGGCTTGTTGTGTTCTCATTTTTGTTTGTTTCAAGGTATCTTTTAATTTCTTCCTTGATCTCATGGTTAACCCATTCAATGTTCAGAAACATGTTATTTAGCCTCTATGTCTTTATGTGTTTTTTTCAGTTTGTTTCTTATGATTAATTTCTGGTTTCATACCATTATGATCAGAGAAGATGTTTGATGTGATTTTAATCTTTTAAAATTTATTGAGACTTGTTTTGTGTCCTAATATGAGGTGTATCCTAGAAAATGTTCCATATGCACTTGAAAATAATGCATATTCTGCTGCCTTGGAGTGAAATGCTCTGAAGATATCAATTAAATCTATCTGAACTAGTGTATCACGTAAGGCTGCTATTTCCTTGTTGATTTTCTGTCTGGAAGATTCATCCATTGATGTCAATGGGGTGTTAAAATCCTCTACTATGACTGTATATCACTGTCAATCTCTTCCTTTATGTACCTCAAGATTTGCTTTACAAATTTAGGTGCTCCTATGTTGGGCACATAAATGTTTCAAGGGTTATATCCTCTTGTTGGATTGCCCCCATTATCATTATGTGGTGTCCTTCTTTATCTTTTACTATAACCTTTGTTTGGGGTTAATGGCCTCAGATATGATTGTTGCCATGTCTCAGTAAAGCCTCTGAAGCTTAGACTCATTCAATGCTCCTAAAAGTATAGCTTAGGTTTTTAAACTTGAGTCCTTAACCTACAAATGACCTGAATAATGTAAAACAGTGTTTTTTTGAAATGTGAGCTATAGAATAATAGTATGTAGGAATATTCATACATGTTAATCACTCACACAAAGTTCACTTTTTAAATAAATTTGGGAAAGTCTGGATCAAACAAATTTAAACAAAAATTTTTATTGAAACTATATAGTATGCTAAGATGCCTCATGGCTCTAGATTGCATTCGGGCAATAAATATTTATCCAGTTCCTACTGTGTGCCAGGAACAGCACCATGCATTGCTCAAAGAAACGTCAACAAATCAGACATGGTTTCTATCCTCACATAGTTTCCAAAGTAATGGGAAGAGAGTGTTAAACAAATAAAGGCATAAATATTTTTATAGGAGGATGTTGTATTGTGCTATCAAGAGAAAGATCGAGATGCCATTAGAAGAAAAAGAGATACCAATGTAATTGGAGAATGGATTTAGGAATGGTCTCTGAAAATAAGTGAGATTTAAGCTGAAGCAAAAAGAAGTAGAAATTAGTAGAAATGGGGGTATTCCAACCCAGTTAATAGCAAATCCAGAGTTGTGAGGCAGGAAAGAGTCTGCTATATGGGAGAAAAGAAAAGGTTGATGTGGTCAGGGTGTGGTAAACAAGAGACCCAAGATGAAGCTGGAGAAATAGTGAAGGGTAAATTCATGCAGAATCTTCTAGGCCACATGAAAGATGGTTTTTATTTTAAGTGTAAAGGGTTTTAATGAAGGGATTGGAGTTTAAAATACCATTTTCCTGTAGAAAAATATAGTTTACATTTTGCATTCCCAAATGTATTTGACCACGGAAATATTTTGATGAGAAATTTCCTGGGAGCAATCTCTTTGAAAAGCACATTGCCAATGCCAATGCTTTAATAAACCCAACTCTAACCAAGGATGGTGTCTCAGTTGGGACTTTTTTTTAATGAATTCTTTAAAAAATATTTTATTGACTTTTCACAGAGAGGAAGAGAGAGGGATAGAAAGTTAGAAACATCGATCAGCTGCCTCCTGCACACTCCCCACTGGGGATGTGCCCGCAACTGAGATACATGCCCTTGACCGGAATCGAACCTGGGACCCTTGAGTCCGCAGGCCGACACTTTGTCCACTGAACCAAACCAGTTAGGGCATCAGTCGGGACTTTTTGACTGCAAGTGATAGAAAACAGTCAAAGAGACTTTACCAGTTCAAGTATATTTATCAGAATCAGAAACATTTAGGAGCAGGGCCACCAACATAGATGGATTTGAGGACCACGTTTCTCTTCATCTATCAGCCCTTCCTGTCCCTGTCTTGGTTTATTCTGGAGGTTCAATACTATGGTCCCGGAAGCTCCAGGATTTTCCACTGTAGTGGCAAGGTGGCTGAATCATCCTCTCACATGCTCCCAGATCACATACCAGTGGGAAGGGAAAGGAAGCCTCTTTCACAACATTCCCAGGAAAATTCCTTTGCCTCTTGCTACTTCTCCTTGAGGTGCCCATCTTGGAACCAATCACTCAAACCAAAGTAACAGGGTATGTGGGATCAGTTTAAATCCAGGTAACCTGCAGCCTTGCTGACTTGGATTCCAAAATATAAATCTAGGAAGACTCCTACAAGGAAGAACAATGCTGGGGAGGCAGAGAGCTAAACTCCTGTATGAATCTTGCCCATTTTAGTGTTTTAAATTATGTGGATATATTTGGGGTCCTCATGTTGCATTTCCAGTTGAAGTGTAAAAGGGAAAAGCAATAATGTATTTAAGAAAGCACAAAAACACTGTGCTTTTTGTTTTGTCTGGGTAGTTATGGAAATATTATGGAACAATGAAATAGAATATGTGTGTTATTACTATTACTAACAATTTTTCCCATCAATGATCTTTTTCTTGTTGTTGTTGTTGCTTTCATTTATGTGAAAATTCTTCTACTTAGACTAATGGATCACTAAATAAATGTCATGTGCTTCATGTAAATTACTGGCTGCAGCCCTTCCATTGTGTATGTGTTCTAAACACACCTTTCACACACACACACACACACACACATATATAAAATTCAAGTATGTTCACATGTGTGTATATACCAGTATAATAAATAAATATAAATATAAATATAAATATAAATATAAATATAAATATAAATATAAATATAAATATAAATATAAATATATATATATATATATATATATATATATATATATCTTTACAAAAACATAAATCTTAGGGATTATTATGGTCAATGGTCATATTGTTTAATCATAATGTCCTCTAGAGTACTTTTAAGACAGGCATAAATATTGGAATTTACTATTATAGGAGGCAGTGAGTCAAACTCCTGAGCACATAAAATAAATTTTAGAGATATAAAAGGGGAAAATGTTCTTTTATGAGAAGATGGTAAGGTCTGAGTGATCAAAATAGCCTTAGGTAAACCATGGAGCTTGCATAAAACCACAGATCAAGGAAAAGCTGTGACCCTTGCAATATCAACTAGCAATGTATTTTTAGTCTTACAGACGGTAGTTAACCCTTTTGGTCATTTATACTTTGTTCCTTATTTTACGATTGTCATCTAAAAATAGTGAGGGCCTTAGCACGGCAGAAATTATTCTGGAGGGCTTTGTGGATGAAATGAGACTTTGGGGAATTTTTTAAAGGAGGTGCTAGATGTGCATGGTGAGAACCTAATAGGAAGATAAAGAGGGGTAAAAACAATTTGGCAAATGTAATCTTAGTGTTCCCATCTCAAAAACAGGTACTGTTTCCCTCAAATCTCAAAAACAGCCTGTAGCAAATTTCTTTAAGCTTTCCAGCCTGGTAGACAACCCAGGCTAAATTAAATTTTCTGATTTCTTCCTGGACATTTGTGTGCCTACAAATTCTCTTCCCATCCTGGAGAAAGAACAGAACTAGATTTGCCTTTAGAAACAAACAGAATGGCATGTATGTTCTCCTCCTCCCTCCTCCTCCTCCTCCTCATTCTTTCCTTTTGATTTGGCTTTTAAATACTCCTTTTCAATTCTACACAAATTTCAAATGTTTGAAAGCAGGTAAGTTTAAGTATAAATATTGCTTAAGTGTACTTTTTAACTTAGCAATCATTAAGTATTAAAACGCAACTTAATACGCAACTTATATCTATCAGTTGTCCTGTGATTTTTTTTTATGTACTTTTATGAAAGTCCAAATATGTGTTATTCCTAAATGCCTTTGGACTTTGTAAAACAAGGAGATTTGTTAGCAACTATTTGTCACACAGCTCTATGAAGTAAAGAGAACATATTTAGAAAGTGTAATAGAATTATTTTATTAATATAACTTTTGCAATCATCCCTGAATCATACAAAATCCCATGCATAATATTCTGGAGGTATAATGAAATTATTTTGAGAATTTATCAAAATGTATTAATTCAAGCTATATATGTAAATAAATAATGGCCTGTTTTCTTAATAATTACTGGAATATTAAGTATTACACCATGTTTATGCTATCTTTGTTTCAAGTGATAGATTCTTGCACTCTATATAAATAAGAATATTAACATTAATATGTCTAATTAATTAGATTATTCTCAGATGATGCATTAATGTAAGAATATTTTAAATGGATGCCAGCATATCAAAGCTATTAATCATCAAAGTATTAAACTATCATTAAGGAGGGTTTTCCTCTGAGATTAATAATCATGAATCTAGTTGTTTAGAAACATGGGATCTCTTTATTGTTGTTGTTTATTGAAGCATAACTGACAAATAAAAATGGTGTCTAAGTTGTACAGTCCACATAGTTACCATTTTCATTCTTTTATCTTTTTTTTTTTTTGGTGGTGAGAACAAGATCTACCCTCTTAGCAAATTTCAAGCATACAATGCAGTGTTGTTAACTACAATCACTGTGTAGTATCTTATAAGAAGAGATCCATGACCATGTAATATATTTTGCATTGGACATACCTGAGGATTTTAATCTGCCACAATTTTTTTCTTTTTCTTTTTTTAAAAAATATGTTTTTATTGATTTTTTACAGAGAGGAAGGGAGAGAGATAGAGAGTTAGAAACATCGATGAGAGAGAAACATCGATCAGCTGCCTCCTATACACCTCCCACTGGGGATGTGCCTACAACCAAGGTACATGCCCTTGACCGGAATAGAACCTGGGACATTTCAGTCTGCAGGCCAACGCTCTATCCACTGAGCCAAACCAGTTAGGGCTTCTTTTTCTTTTAGAGTCCACAAATAAGTGAGATCATTTAGGATTTGTCTAACAGCAAGGAACTTATGAAAGAAAATTGGATAGCAAAGATAATGATTATAATCTATAATTTAAATTCCTTGTTGCCCCTAAGATAAAAGCAAGTGAATTTAACAATTGTGTGCAGCAGCTGTTTTCTGAAGTTGGGTATAATCAGCCAAGTTATAATCGGGGTAGGCTGGACTTGAAGAAAAGCGCTCCAGACCCAGAAACAACTGCATCACGTGGAGAAAAAATTAGAGCCTGAGTGGTGACTGGCAACCAAGAAAAATCCAGCTTAGTTTAGGAAGAAGACGACTAGCCTGCAAGTCCAGAGACCTGGCTTCTGGTCCTGACTTATTAATTTGCTGTGATATTAGCCAAGAACTTCAACTATCTGGGCATTC
>PVJC01013680.1:0-37628 GCA_004026665.1 Murina feae
GATAGGTTAGCAGCAAAAGGGATTTTGCAGATGTAATTAAAGTCACTAATCAGCTGATCTTAAATACTAGAAGAAGATGATCCTGGATTATCCGGGATGCCCAGTGTAATTGCATGAGCTGGTGGAAGCAAAGAGATGTGGCCGCAGGCAAAGCCAGAAAGATCTCAGATGGAATTTTGAAGCCTCTCCTTAGGAGCATGAAAAGGATGCAATGCACTCTTGATGGTTTTGATGGTGGAGGGGCCACGAGTGAAGAGATGCAATGGCCTCTAGGAGCTGAGACTGTCTTCTGGCCAGCCTTCAGCAGTGGGGACCTCAGTCCTAACCTCAATGGCGGTAAATTCTGCCAGCCTTCTGCTTGAGCCTGCTCCAGGCGCTGACACCCTGACTTAGGTCTTGCGCTGCCCTGGGATGAGCACCTGCTGGACCTCTGACCTCCAGGCCAGAGAGAGAATAAAACAGGAGCTGCTTTCAGCCAAGTGCGTGGTAATGGGTCCCAGCGGCAACAGAAAACACGCTCTTTCTGCATCCGTGCTGCGGATTGCTTTCATGCAATTGTCAATATTTTCTCAAGTGTGTCTTTGGTCTTTTAAACGTCACCCTCAGATAAACTCAGTCTTCCCCGTTTCATTATCAGAGTCCCGTGTTGGGAGGTGTCCTTTGGGGTCACCCCCACATACCTAACTCACTTCCAAAACGCATCGGAGGCCCTGCCCCCAGAGCTGCTGATTCAGCAGGTCCGGGAGGCCCAGGGCGTTGCATTCCCGGCGCTGCAGGGCCGGTGAGGGCGGGGGAGTGGGTGGCACCGGCTCGGAAAGAACGCATTCCCCGGGGCCGGGGAGGGTCTTCGGGCCCCACCCAGGCGGAGGGAAGCTGAGCCCCACGCTCCCTGGAAGCCCCGCCTTCACGCGCAAGAACTCCGCTCTCATTGGCTGGTAGCGAAGGCATCCCCGACGTCACAGTGCCGTTCACTTTTCTCGAACTCCAGGGGCGGGGACACCGCGCCTGCGCAGTGCGGCTCGGCGCTCTCCTCCCGAGCGTGTGCGAGGGTCCCGGCGGCGCGCGGAGACCCCATGGCGGAGTCGGAGCCCCTTCTGAGCCGGGCCCGGGGCAGCCGTGGGCGCGACTGCCCTGCGGGCTCGCACGCTTGCGTCCAAGTCGGCCCTGGTGAGCGGCCGCCGGGGCCGGGGACCGGGTCCCGCGGGGCTGGTGCGTGGGGGGCCCGCGGCCCGCGCCGGTCGCTGCGGTCCCTGCGGGCGCGCCCCGCCTGGCCGCCGAGGTCCGAGCGGGCTCGGGCAGCGCGGGGCGCGAGGCCGGCCTCCTTCCGGAAGGCGGGGCGCTGCGCCCGGAGACCCGGCCGGGGCGCGGAGTTGGGGACGCGGGCGACGGTCAGGCGCTGCGGGGTCGTGCCCGCCCTGGACCAGCCGGGCGGAGCGCATGGCGCAGCCCCCGTTCAGTCGGCGCGTGGCGGCCAGCCCGCTGCAGCCCCTGGGGTGCCGGGTGGACCGAGACCGCGTCCTTCTCGTGCGTCGCTGTGGTGACTCCGAGGAGGTAGCAGTTCCGCTCCCCCCTGATTCTTAACGGGGAAACTGAGGCACAGAGCGGGGCACCTCCCTACCCAAGGTCACACAGCCAGGAAGTGGCCCAGGTGGGATTCCTCTTGCTCTGCCTTCTCATTCTTGCGCCCAGGAGGCTGCCCACGGGCTGGTCCCCTTCCGTCTGGGGTTGGGGCAGGCCTCTCCCCACCATGGCAGCTTCCTCCCGGTGCCCTGGGCTCTCTTCCTGGCCTTCCTGTTTACCCGCAGGGAGATTGCTGAGTCCCCAGCAGGCAGGCGGGCTGGGAGGGCGGAGTCCCCCTCTCCCTGAAGGGCTCAGCCTCCTTTTGCAGAGAAGGAAGTTGAGGCTCCAGCGTCTCTGGGACCTGTCCAAGGTCACAGCCCTGGGATCCCGTGCTGCTGCTCCGGCTGGCACCGCGCTGGGTGCTGTGTCCTGGGCCACTTTCCCTCCCTTGGTTCACTCCCCTGTCTGAGGGGTTTGTGTGTGTACCCACCCCAGGAACAGCAGTGGCTGATCTTAACAGGAGAACTAGAGGCCCAGGCAGCCGCCTGCCTGCCCATCTCAGGGGCTGTTCCCAGAAAGTTCTCCATCCAGCCCGTGCCAGGCCTCAGAGGGCCATGGACAGGGACGCATGGTGGCACTTAGGGGGCACGGACTTCGTGTCTGGAGGTCTGGGGAGACCCACGGAATGCCCACAGCACAGGGCCAGGGCAGCCCGGGAGCTGGTGCTGATGGCCATTCTAAACGGAGGGGTACCATGACAGCACAGGTCCCAGATGACACTGGCGGTGGGGTTGGGGGGTGGGGGGGGTGGGGACACAATGCGCTTTGTCCAGATGCTGTGGCCTCAGCGAGGGCCTCTGAGAGTGTGAACAGGATCTTCCTGCCAGGCTACCTGGCTGGCTATGGAGACCCAGGGGCAGTGGGACTGAGAACAGCTCATTGAGTCTCTGCCCAGCTTCTGCATGGGGCCTTGTGCTGGGTCGGGGGTGCATGTCCCCAAGTCAGATACTCCTACCAGCAGGGGTGGGGCCCTTTGCTGTTGGGTGTCCCACTGACCCCAGTGAACCCCACGGTCTGTCCTTCTGTCTGAGCCCCACCTGATGGGCCAGGGCCATGGGGTGAGGATAGTGGCTTTCTCTCCTCCTTGCTCTTACTGGGTATGAAAAAGTCGGGGGACAAGGACTTGTTATGCTATAAAAGGGGATTTTTAAATAGTTACACTGGCAGCTGTTATCGTGCACAGCACTTGAACGACGTATAGTAACCCATTCTGTCTGCATGTCAGTCTGCAGCATAGGGTCTTGGAGGAACTGAGGCACAGAGGGGTTAAGGGGCTTGCCCGGGGTCACACAGGGAGCTGGTCAGGTTGTGCAGTGTGGAGCCTGAAGTGGGAGGGGCAGGGGAGGCTTCTGGAAGGAGGCTGGCCCGAATCTGAGGTGGGATGCAGTTTGGGCTCCTGTTGCATCCTCTGTGCTCTGTTCCACCTGACATTCCCACCAGCTGTGGCCAGCAGGGTGCTGGGGTGTGGGGTGCTGCCAGGTGATTGCCAGTCAGGGTGATGAGTCCCTGGACCGCCAAGGGGGAAGACTGTGCTCCCGGTCGGGAGGGCTTGGCCTTGGTGGAACCAAGTTTAGGGTGAGTGTCATGGAGGGCATAGGGTGGGGGAAGCACAGGAGAGGAGGCCCAAATGCCAGGCTGGGGTGGCGCCTTTCTCCCGTGGCAGTGGGGACCTACGGGAAGCTGTGGTGTGCTCATCCCTCTGGCTGCTGCAGGATCGGGAAGAGGCTGGTGTTGGGGCTGCAAAGCTGGGTGGGATGGGCCTTCCTGAGGTCTGATTCCCCGAGGGAGGGCGGAAGCCAGGTGAGCTAAGGTGGCCACACCCAGAATTTTACAAAGCAGCAACCAGGAGCCAGGCTGATGGTTCTGGGTGCCGCATACTCTTGGCCTGTAACGGCCTGAGCTCCTTCAGCTGCACCCTAGTCCTGGGCCTGGAGCGAACCTGGGCCCCCGGCTGCTTGTCTCTTACCTCTGAAGCTGTATCCTTCGATCTCTCCAGGCCCAGATTCCATTTCTTCCCCAGGGATTTGGTCACAGGGCAGGAACCGGAGTACTTGGCACACATTGCAAAGCCGTTGTACCTGTTCAGGCCCTGCCACTCACCGGGCAGAGCGCCGAGCGAGGTCGTCTTCTGGGCGGGTGTGGGCATGCAGCAGGTGAAAGGCCTCTTGATCCGGATCCTGGGGAGAGAGAGGAGCCAGGTTCTTGCCTTGACGTCAGGCACCCTGCAGCCGTGTGGTCCCTCTTCACCCAGCGTGCTCCTCTGCCCCCAGGTGCCGAGGCCCGGCGGGAGCTGTGCTTTGAACAGGCCGTGATCTTTATCGAAGACGCGATCAAGGTGGGCAGTGCCCGCTCCCGGCGGCTGGGCCCGGGCTCATCTGGGGCTGTGGGGCTGTGGGGATTGGACGATGGATGCCCTGATGGCCCTTTACTCCTCGCTGTCCTGGGGTCAAGGCTGAGGTCGGGAGACTGTGTGGTCCACGTCACCTTGAAAGTGGGCGCTGGGGTTTCTTATTCTGAGTCCCCACTCATTCTCTGTATTGACTTAACCACCTGCTGCAGACCTGTTGCCTGCCGCCGCCTCCCGTTCCTGGGAGAGAGCATCCCTGCCTGCAGATGACATGCAGGGGAACAGGGACTAGAATGTGGCAGTGAGCCACGCCCAATCGTGGAATTAGGCTGCAGGCTTCCTGGGGGTGAGAGCTGAAGTGGGGGCAGGGGGTGGGCCTGGCACAGGGAGAGAGCTCCCAGGCACATGGGCCCAGCTGTGCCTTCAGGAAACCAGTGTCCCTTCGGTGGACCTGCCTGGCCAGGGGTCTGCCCCTCGGGATGCGCTCCGTCTGCTGGGCACAGTGTGGCTTTGCTGGGTCACAGTGGGGCATCTTGCCCGCCTGCTGAGTCGAAGCTCCTCACCGTGCGATTCACAACCTGTCCCCCACCCCCACCCCCGGGGCCCGCGTGTGGCTGGCTGTGTTGTGAGGCACCGAGGGGACCCTCACTGATGCTCCCCTCTATGACTGTTCACCTGCAGTATCGCTCCATTAACCACCGCATGGACATCAGGTCGATGTGGCTCTACCGATGGTATTACTCGGATGCTTGCCAGTGGTGAGAATGCACACGTGTAGGGTTTGGGGTGCTCGAAGGCTGACTGGATGGGGGAGGCTGCGTCAGGTCCAGGTGGGCGGGCCCTTGTCCCCAGATGGAGAAGCTGCTCTCCGCTCTCCTTACTGGAAGGGAGTGGACGGTGGACAGGAGGGCGAACATTCCGGGCAGCCATGCTCATTGTCTCAGCTCCATTTGAGTTATCTGAGCACATGGGTAGCCACAGAGCAGGAGCTGTGATTCTGCCTGGGGACCCACGGCGTCCGCCCTGCTGCACTCTGGGTGTTCTGCCTGCACATCTAGTTTTTCGCCCAGAGTTGGCTGGTTCTCACCTTCTAATCTTTTTTTTGTTCTCCTTCCAGGATTTTGGGCTTCAACATTTTCTTGATCCTGCTTTTGGCTTTTATTGAGACCCCTTCCTCGTTCACCAGCACCTCGGACGTCCGCTACCGCTCGAAGCCCTGGAACCCGCCCTGCGGCCTGACGGAGAGCATCGAGGTCCTCTGCCTGCTGGGCTTCGCGACCGACCTCTTTGTGAAGGTGAGCGGGCGGCAGGTGCGGAGCAGGGACCCTGCACCCTCCCGACCTGCCTGCTGCTTTTCTGGTGTATTTATTACGAGGGGCCCGGTGCACAAAGATTCGTGCACTGGGGGTGGGTTCCTCAGCCCAACTTGCGCCCTCTCCAATCTGGGAGCCCTCAGGGGAGCCCTCTCTAATTGGGAGTTTCTGTCTGTCTTTGCAATCATATGAGCAAATTGTCTGAGACCCCCGACCCACTTTGGTTTGTTGCTCACAGAGTAATAGAGGCATTTTTTTTTCTTTGCTTCATTGGTGGAGATTTCCTGGAAGTTTTAGGATATCTTCCTTTAACTTTTCCTAGACCCTCTGATTTTACTTATGTCTCTCGCCTTTGCTTTCCCTGCTTCCCCTACCACAACAGTATCTTGCTCCAGGCTCACTTTGCTCGAGTGTCTAGGAGATCCGTCTGCCACCAGAACTATGATTCCCAGAATTCCTGGTGCTCCCCGAGCTCTTGGTTTTCCCTTCCTGCTCTGTCTCTGTCCCACAGCCTCCCACTCTGCCAAGTCTTCCAAGCCGCCAGTTCTCCCTCTCTGCTCTCCGCCCTGTGGCTTGGGGGAGCAACCGAGGGAGCCATGTACCCCCAAGAAGCCAGCTCTCCCGCTCTGCTCTTCGCCTGGCCTGTGTATGCAAATTAAACCGCCATCTTTGTTGGGTTAATTTGCATACTCCTGATTGGCTGGTGAGCGTACTGGAGGGACGGTCAATTTACATGTTTCTCTTTTATTATATAGGATTTTTATTTTTAGTTCTCACCCAATGATATATATATATTTTAAATTGATTTGAGAGACAGTGACGGGGAGAGAGAGAGAGAGAGAGAGACAGACATTGATGTGTCCATCCATCAGTGCCTCCTGTGCCCACCCCCAACCAGGGATCGAACTCGCAGCCTTTTGGTGTACAGGACGCCTCAGCCAACCGAGCCACCGGGCCAGGGCTCTGGTTTATTTTTAATGCCCCCAGAGCTATCCGCCAAATCTGCAGTCTGTGCACTTTGACCCGCTGAACAGAGGCCCCAGTTTCTTGGAAAACTCTGGGCCTCGAAGCAGAGGCTGGTGGCTCTCAGTGTGAAAACAGTCCAGTGGAGCCATTAAGGGCTGCAGCCAGGCAGGACCCATGGGTGTGGCCGGGGTCTGGCCCGAGGATAGATCCCAGCCCACCTTCCCTCCAGGGGAGTAGAGAAGCACAGGGGAGGAGGTGGGGAGGGTGGAAAGGGGTTGGTTATGCAGCAGCTGCTGCCTCGCGTCCAACTCTCGATTCTGTCTGTGACCTGAGTCCGTGCAGAGCTGGGGCTGGCCCTGCCTTGCTCACTTGAGCTTCTGATTGGGTCAGAGCCTTGGAGCCTTAAAGTGAGGAGGGACTGGGCCCTCAAACGAGGATTCCAGCGCTTCCGAGGGTTCCAGAGCTTCCGCCTGGCCCACAGCGTGGGCTGCTCCCTATCTGTGGGCTCCAGGTCACAGGATGCCTGGTGCCTGGTGCCTTTGGCCTGCCGGGCAGTCCTGCTGAGGGAAGGGTGGGTCGGCCTGGATGCTGACCAAGAGAGGCGTGGGTGTGAATGTGACTGAGGCCCCGGGCAGTTTCTTCTTTTTAGCTCATTTTGTGGTTAGGAGGTCTTGGGGGTTTTTAAACTGGAACTGAAACTGGCGGGAAGTACTCATTAGCATTTCTCGAATGGTCTGGATGTTGGGGAAACCTCAAAAGCTGACAGGGTTCACCTGGAGGTGCTAGTGATGGTGGGAAATAGCAGTTAGGTGCTGCTTCCTAGTCTTTCCTACGGTGAGTCCTGTGCCTTTGCAATTTGTCACACACACTGAACGGATGGTTGGATGTGACACTGGACAACCAGTGGGTCTGGGCTGCCTGCTGGTACTTGAGCCAGTTCAGCAGAGACAGGGTTGAATCACACATGAGTGTTTATTCCAGTAATGCTTGCAGCGTGGGGGAGCAGCCGGTCACCCACGGAAATCTGCTCTGCACCCTCCCCCCCTGCTTATATTGGGTAGGATGAGGGTTACATGGGGAAGTGGGCAAAGGGGATAAGGATGGGCATGCAAAATGGGTGTTACAGGCGCGGGGAAGTGGGCAAAGCAGGCTGGGGTGGGACGCCATTATTTGGGCATCTGGGTTGTTAATCTTTCCATGATAATAGGCAGTTGTTGAATGAGAATGAATCTCATTCCAAGGTTTACTGCCAGGTCCCAGGGGGCGTACAAACTCCAAGCCAGGTTAGAATGTCCATTCTTTAATTAGAACAAGACAAGGCTAACAGAGTATGATTCACATTTCTTATTGTTCTATTCCCAATATTCTACGTTAGCCCCTAACAGATGGGCAGAGCTGGCAGGGACCGAATTACCGATGAGGAAACCGGAGCGCGAGCTGTTAGGTGCTGAGCTCAAGGTCCTCAGCTGCCTGAGGTCGCTGGAGGCCGGGCGGGAGCTCTGCTTCCTGCGCCCCACATCACTAGAGACCTCGCTGCTTGCTGAGGTGCTCTGTGCCCCGGCCACCCAGCCTTGCCGTGTGCACCGACAGCCTCGACTGGCTGCAGGGCCATCTGCACGATGCCCACCTGCCTGCCCACTCCCCCACCGTCTCTCTTGCAGAGCTACCTGGTTGGGTGGACCCAGTTCCGGAAGAACCTGTGGCTGCTGGCCTACCTGGGGGTGCTGGTCGTGTCTTTTGTGGACTGGATGGTGTCGCTGAGTCTCGTCTGCCAAGAGGTAAGTGGTGAGGTGGCTCTGGGGTGGGAGTGGGGAGCTCTGGGCAGGCTGCCCAGTGTAGCTGCCCAGGTGAATAGCTGGCACCCTGAGGGCCTGCAGTCATCCCACCCACCCACCCAGCTCCCAGCTCTGCCTGCCCTGCACAGCCCTCCCTGCATAGCCATGATCACCCATTGCCCAGGGAACCTGTTCCCACCTTGTGATGACCTTGAGGCCAGGAGAAGCACGAGGACCTCGGAGCATGTTCCAGGGTCCCGATTCCTGCTCCACTCCTTTAAGTTGATTCCTTGATTGGATGGGTCCCCCATTAAGCACCACCCCAGGGCCTCACCCTAGCCACACGCCCAGAGCTCTGTGACCCTGACAGTAGAAATCCCACGGGAGCAGGTGGCCCTGCCCGTCTGACTGCAGCCTCTTCGCTTCCCCTCAGAGCACCCAGGAGCACTGCCCTGAGGTTTGGTGAGACAGAGCTGGGAAGAGTTGGTTTGGGGACATCGTGTCCATCAGGCTGGCGAGGGACATGATGCCTGAGGCCCCACCAGGGGCTTTAGTGGAGGGAATTTAACAGGGACTTAAGCGGGGGTTGAGTAACTGCAAGAGCAAAAGGGGGACCCAGAGGAACTCAGAGAGAACTGCAGGAACTACCCCTGCCCCACCCCGGGCTCCCAGAGCTGGGACCTGCCCTCTGACCTCTGGGGGGGGCACCCGCTGGTGTTGCCAGAGGCTCGATGAGGTTGGTTCTGGGGGGAGCCTCCACTGGCTCCATTTCCGGGTGCCATCATTAGGTCCGTGTTACCGGCCACTCAAACCTTCTGTCACTTCAGCCTCAATTGTGACCCTCTCCACCACCAATCCTTGGATGACGTTGGCGGGAAGATTGGCTAATAACACAGACGTGTCTGTGTTGCTGCTGGTCGCCGGTCCTAACGGAAACCTGTAACTTCCTCCTGCTCCCACCCATGTGCTCCCAGCTGGTCTGGGTTCGTTCCTCAGTGAGGGGAGCCTCAGTGCTCGGGGGTCCTGCCTCTGGTTACTGGACAGTAGCCCCCCAGTCTGTCTTGGAAATGGACTGTTCACCCTGCAGGCACCCAGCCCCTTTTTGCCAAGAGTCACGGAGTGTCCCTGGGGGGAGCACCCCTTTAGAAGCGGCATTCGCGGTCGGCAGGCGCGGAGCTGGGGGCAGGGAGCGGAGGTGTTGCCATCCCTTCCGCCCGGTGTTCCTGGGCTGGCGAGGGCTGTGAGCTCTGCCCTGGCCTGAAGCGGGGTTGGCCCTGAGAGTGGATGGTCCTGGGAGAGGCCTCCGGGCAGGCAGAGCCCCCACCTGCACACCTGTCTGCCCAGAGTGGGCAGAGCAGCGCCCTGCAGGGGGAAGGTCGGGTAGTCACTGCCCACCAGGGGCCACCTGAGGGCCGGCTTGGGCTCTGCTTCCGGCAGGGTGCGTCCTCGGTAGTGGCTTCTGTCCCTAGAGGGAGCAGGTATCGAGGGGCTCGTGGACATCCACAGACGGTCATCTTGTCCGGAGAGCCTCTCCTGGGGGATGCCCTGGAGTGCGTTCCCTCCTCCCACCGTGTCCTCCACAGACGTCCTCGTCCCCGGTCGTCCAGTCTGTTCCCTCCAGGCCCTGAGCACCCACCAGGAAGTGTAACCTTTCTCAGTACAGGGACCTGCCCCCGGCAGAGCTTTCCTCGGCGCCATCTCTTAGGGACTGACTTCTGCTTGGGGCTGGCCCAGCACTCAGATCTGTCTGCACACCAGGCCCGACGTTTGTCTCCGTGGCCAGCTGGGTGGTCAGCAGGAACTCACGCAGGATCGGGGCCCTCGGGGAGGCCTTGGGGCCTCTGACCTGCTGGAGCCCTGTCTCACTTCCCTGTCTACCTGACCGCCTGTTCCTCGCCCAACTTGAGGCCGAGCGGGTGGGTTACATGTGGGCTGCAGGTCACCGAGGGCCCACGGTCACGGCTCAGCGTGGCTGTTGCTCACAGGGGCTAGAGTCTGTAGAGCAGTTGGTGGCTCCTCCCCGAAGCCCTGGGTCCTGGGCTGCAGTGCTCGCGTGGCCTTGCCAGGGCGTCCCCAGCGCTGGGCTGGCTCCTCCTGCAGGTGAGCCGCATGGCGGGGCCTCCCACCTTCCGTGAGCTCCGCGTGTCCCTGCCCTGACGTGGCCTCAGCTTGGGAGGCGCTGGGGACTGTGTTACTGTGTCTGGACGAAGCTGCACTCTGGTCCGTGCCTGACCACAGCCAAGGGTCCGAGACCCGGGGGTGCCGGTGGCGCCTGGAGGGAGGCTGCAGGACTCCGGCTGGGCCTGGGACGGCGCGCCTGTGTAGTGGACGTGGGCGGGTGTGGGCGTGTGGGTGCCCGTGGACTGTGGGTTCTTTGGCCTTCGAGGTGCTGTGCGGGGCGCGGGGACCCTTCTGTGAGGAGTGCCGCGCAGGGAGGTGCAGGGCATCCTTGCCAGGTGGAGGGACTACTGTGCTGTGGGGAGAGACTGGCAGTCCCAGGAAACACTGCACGCGTGCTGGGATCTCAGTGCCAGGGAAAGGGGCCCAGGGCAGCACTTGAGGAGGTGGCTCTTCCACCGAGACAGGAGGGACGGTGACAGGGACAGGCAGCTGGCTGAGCAGGCGGGGCTGAGTGCCGTGCCAGCGGGATGGTGAGGGGCAGCGGGGCTGGGCTGGAGGCCCGGGCAGCCCTGGATGCTTGGGCAGGAAGGTGACATGGCCAGCCTCACATCACAAGTCACTCGGGTTGAGAGCCCGGATTAGAGGTTGAACTTGGGAGTCCAGAGCGTAAGATGAGGTTCTCTGTGGGGTGGGACAGGCCCACTGCAGGCTGTGCCGCGAGGTGTGTCTGCAGGGCTGGGCGAGCTGGGACAGCGAGGACGCCTGAGTCTAGGTCAGGGCTGTGACCAGGAGCCAGGAGGGAAGCAGGTGGGGGATGTGGCCTGGGAGGGGCTCTGGTTTGCCTGCCTCCCATGGCAGGTGTGGGGTGTGGGTGGCACTTGAAAGCCCGGCCTGGCGTTCAGTATCCTGGTCTCTTCCAGCCCCTGCGGCTGCGCCGGCTGCTGCGGCCCTTCTTCCTGCTGCAGAACTCCTCCATGATGAAGAAGATGCTCAAGTGCATCCGGTGGTCGCTGCCGGAAATGGCCAGGTGGGCTGTGCAGGCAGGGCGGGCTGTCCTGCTCCCTGCCCTGCGGTCGGCATCTGGTGCTCTGCTCATGGCTCACGTGGCTGACCTTCATCCTCCAGCCCCTGGGGCCCTGGGACTCCTGGGACATGCCCCTGGGTGTGGGTTGTCCCTGCCAAAAAAAGAGCCTTGGTTAGGGCAGGACCCCGGCTGGATGCATGGCAGGCTGTGGGGCAGAGGAGGGCACCTTCCCTGAGGCTGGCTGCGGGAGCTCCCTGGGTGGCTGGGTCCCTGGGCCCCCATCCCGTTGGGCGTGCGGGCACCTGCCCGGTGCTGAGCCCGAGCTGTCCTTCCAGCGTGGTGCTGCTGCTGGCGCTGCACCTGTGCGTCTTCACCATGCTCGGGATGCTGCTCTTCACCGGCGAGAAGGTATCGACCTCAGCCGCTCTGCTCGGTTTGATGGCGGGCTGGGCCCTCTGTTAGTCTGCCTCATGGGAACCCTGCTGGGTGGTCCTCGGGCCAGCAGAGAAGAGAACTGCGTGCCCACCTCATGGGCAGGGCAGTGGTGCCCACCTACAGTCCGCTGTCTTGCTTCAAGTGACCGCAGTTTAGAGGCGGCCCACTGCTCCCCTGCCCGTGCCTCCTGGGCACCGGGTCGCTCTGCCTCTGCCTCTGCCTGGCTGCCTCCCCTCCCCTTCCCTCCCCAGCCTCTGGGCTTTCCTGCACCCTCCTAGACAGGCCCCTCACATTGGCACTTGGGGTCATCGGGATGGCCCCCTCACAGCATCTGTTCGTCTGTCCAGCAGGCACCTCTCACCATGTTCCTCTTCTCTAGCCCTGGGCTTTGCCTGGTCCCCTCCGTTCCTGCCCTCGCTGCTTCCGCCCCCAGCAGCTAGTTGGCTGTGTGGCGGTGCCTGTCCCTGTTCTGAGGCCCGCACATCTGTGGTCCCGTGTGTCTGTCCTCACCTCCTGGCCAGGTCACTGTCCTCAGGGCCAGAGCTGTCCTGCATTTCTGTCTGGGGAATGTGGCCAGCGCTTGCCAGGGCTGGTCTTCATTAGTCTGTGGCAGTGTTTGGGGGTTGGAGCAGAGCTGCCCACAAGGGAGCCTGAGGACTGTCTCCTCCCCCTACCCCGGGTGTGTGTGTGTGTGTGTGTGTGTGTGTGTGTCTGGGTGGGACCTGCTGGCAGGCTCTCAGTCCCCGGGGGCTGTGGTGGCCGCCCTTGCTGCTCCCCTGCAGAGCCCACGACAGTTGGGCCAGAGGGTTGCTGATTTCAGGGAGGAGCCTGGGCTGAGGAGAGCGGGTGCTTGGCCGTGGGGAGGAGGGTCCCCCCTGGCTGGGTCCAGGGCCTGAGCTGGCGGGGAGCAGCCCCGCGTGGCTCCTCAGGGCTGCCCCCTCTGCTCTCAGCAGGACGATGGGCAGGACAGGGAGAGGCTGATCTACTTCCGCGACCTGGCGGAGTCCCTGACCTCGCTCCTGGTGCTGCTGACCACCGCTAACAACCCTGACGGTGCGTGAGTTAGCGGGCTGGCCCGAGGGCGAGGGGGGGAGGCCTGGTTCCTGTGGAGCTGAGAGCGCGGGTGTCCGAGGCCCCCAGCTCAGCAGGCGGAGGGAAGCAGTGACCTGGATCCCCTCTCCCGTCTTCCTCCCTTTCTGGTTCCTCCCCCTTTTCCTTCCCTTTTCACTTTACTTTCCCGCTCCCTCCTCTTATAACTGGTCCCTGCCGCCTCTTTCCCCTTCTCTCCTGACGCCTCTGAGAAGCTGAAAGCTGTTCTTCACGTGGGTGAGGGACGGCAATGTCAGGGGGCCCCGCCGGCCTCTGGGGCCCCACCATTTCCCCAGTTGTGGGGTGCGGCTCAGCGGTTGTGTGTGTGAGGCCCCGGTTGTCCCTGGCCATGGCGCCCCCTTTGCTCGGGCCAGGGGTGGCCAGGACGGTGGCTGTAGTCCTCTACGGCTCGGCTGTGACCGGCACCTGGGATGGTCTCTTCTTCTTGGCCTCGGGAGGGTCTCCACCACAGAGACCTTCCCAGGAGCGCAGCCCTTGGCTGCCACCCGCAGAGCAGTGCAGCGCAGCGGGACTCAGCCCCGTGCCCACAGTCCTGACAGCCCTAGCCACTCCCCGAGGCAGATCCTGGCTCTCGGCCTGTGGGGTGGTCGCAGGAGGCCGACGTCAGCTCAGCATAAGGGGTGGGCATCCTTGAGGGTAGTGAGCTCTCCGTGACCAGGGGTGTGCGAGCGGAGGCGAGGGGGTCAGAGTTTGGACCAGAAGGCCTCCAGCTCTCCCTGAGCAGAGCCTGCTGCAGAGAAGGTGAAGGGTCTGGGTCGTGGCAGGAGTGGGACCAGTGCCGAGGCTGTGAGCCTGTTTCAGTTTCTCTGATTTCTTTCTCAGTCATGATTCCCGCGTATTCCAAGAACCGGGCCTTTGCCGTCTTCTTCATAGTTTTCACCCTGATCGGTGAGTCTGGGCGGGTCTGCAGGGGTCACTGGGGTAAGATTCTGTCCCCTGTGAGACTCAGGGGTAGGTGTGCTGCCCGACCCTGTGACTCACCTCTGAGGGGCCCCGACCTTGTGATTTCACCTCGGGGGCGGGAGGGGGGGGGTGACCATGCCCTGTCTGCAGTCTGTGACCACTGAGGACCGCTGTCCTCAGTGGCCACGCTGGCCAGGCCGGGTAGCACCTGCACTGTGTAGATGAGGACAGTGAGTGACGGGCCCAGGCCCACTTCCTGCTCTGCAATCGTCCTGGCCCTTTTTGCTGGCACCCCTGGGGTTGCTGTTTCCATGTGACCCTCTGCACCTCTGGGCACTGCCCCCAGGCCCCCAGAGCTGCTGCTCCTCACTGACCAAGGCGTTTTCTTCTTGAAGGAAGCTTGTTTTTGATGAACCTGCTGACGGCCATCATCTACAATCAGTTCCGGGGCTACCTGCTGGTGAGCAGGCCAAGCAGCCTGTGGGGGGCCTGGCCAGGTCCCTGTGGGGGCAGGGTCCACAGTGGTCTCTGCACTGCCCTCTGGCTCCCTCTTGTGGATGAGCTGGAGCTGTGCCACATCCTGCTTCTTTGAGGGAAGCTGCAAGATTTCAGCTCCCAGGGTAATGGACTCTGGACCCTCCTATGGGAGAGCCAGACCCCCAGCTTCACGAGGAGGAAACCCATGCTTTAGGGACTGGTGCAGCCAGTGCCCTTGGCTCCTTCCTGCAAAACCGTCCTCAGGGCCTATGACTGTCCTGACCGGGGAGGCTTCGGGCCGAGGGCTGTGCTGTCCTGCTGCGCTGGGCCGGCCATTCAGAGGCACCCTCCTTGCAGAAATCTGTCCAGGCCTCACTGTTCCGGAAGCGGCTGGGGACCCGGGCTGCCTACGAGGTCCTCTCCTGGACGGCAGAGGGAGAGGCCCGTCCTCAGGGGTGAGTGCGGGGCTACCCCGCTGGGGGCGCCGTGGTGCGCATGGGCTGGAGCCAAGCACCACCCTGCGAGCTCCTGCGGACGTCACTGCTCCGCGGCATGCCACCCGCTCGCCTCCCGCTCGCCTCCTCACTCTGCCCGCCCCGTGCACCCGGGGGCCCAGCACTCTGCCTGCTCACCCACCACCCCTTCCCCCCCCACATACCTGGGCCCCAAGCTGGGTGTTGGGAACAGAGGGACCCGGGCTCTGTCCTCCACTGCGCCCTCGTTGGAGGCTGCCCATTAGCGCCCTGCCTCCCACCTCCTCAGGGAGGACCTGCGTCCGCCTCCTTGGGGAGGACCTGACAGCGTCTTGGGATGTTAGAGGATGGCTGTGATGCCCGCGGTTGCTCCTGTGGAGGCCTTGCCATCGCCCAGGGCTGCGGGTGAAGGCCAGAGGCCAGGCGCCTGGGGGACTGAGCTGGAGAGCTCACGTGGTATGTGTATTTTTTCCCCACAGAGTTGGGGTGAAGGCCCAGGACCTCCTGCAGGTGCTTCAGAAAGTCCAAGTGGACAGCACCCACAAGCAGGCCATCATGGAGGTACCTGCCCCCGGCCTCCCGGGCCATGCTCTCCCTGGTGGCCCTGTGGGCCAGCAGCCCCTAATCAGGACGGGTGTCATCTCAGAGAGGCAGGGGCCAGACCTTCTGGGATGGTGGGGGCCTCACCCCCTTGCTCTGGCCTTGGCCCGGCGTGCCCGCTGACCTATGCCTTCCTGCCTTGCAGAAGGTGCGTTCCCATGGTGATGGCCAGCTGTCAGCTGACGAGTTTCAGAAACTGTTCAACGAACTTGACAAAAGTCTGATGAAGGAGGTAACTGGCCCGGGCTCCCAGGGTCGGGGAGGTTTGCAGAGGCAGAGGGCTTGGCCGCCTGGGTGACATGGTGACCGGTGCCAGGACTGGCCTGCCCAGGGATTCTGGCCCCCAGGATGGTAATGGGACGGAGATGGTTGGCTGTTGGAAGCTGGGAGGTGTGGTTGCCCTCACGAAAGCGACTGAGGAACCTTCCAAATGGCTTTCTCTGTCTCCATGACAAACACCCTCTTCCCCATGTCCTCCTGCGGGGGCTCTGAGTTTGTGTAAAGCTGTGGGCTTTGTCCTGACCTGATTGGTGAAGCCCCCACATGGGCCGTGGCGTCCTGCTCAGCACCGTGTGCAGACGCCCCGCCTGCGTTTTACGATGCGGGTTTCCTGGAGATGCTGAGGCTCACAGGCTGTTCAGGGTCGGGTGTGTGGGGGGTGTTCCTGGTCCAGCCGCTCGGCCTTGGAGAATGGGGTGTGGGCAGCAGGCAGCGGGGGAGTCCGACACCTGCTGGCCGGACTCCGCACAGCTCTGGGCTGCTGCTTGGTCAGCTCAGCAGCCGTGGCAAATGCCACCGGTGGCGGCTTAACCAGCAGGGTTTACTGTCCCCGTCCTGGAGACGGGAGTCCGAGACCTAGGCGTCCAGGGCTGGTTCTTCCCAAGGCCTCTTTCCTGGGTGTGTAGATGGCGTCCTCTCCCTGTGTCCCCACGTGGTCCCTCCGTGTGTGTCTGCGTCCTGACCTCCTCTTATAAGGACCCCAATCCTGTGGGATAAGGACTGCCGACTGACCTTCTATGTTACTACCCTTTAGAGCAGCGGGCCTTTCGGACCTCATGGCTCACCAGTGGTCCGCGGGCCACCGGTTGGCGACTGCTGCTTTAGAGAGCCTTTTCCTGCATACGCCACATTCTGAGTGCTAGGGTTAGGGCTCCCACATGGACACAATTCAGCTGATGAAAGTTGTCAGCCTTGCAGCATGCGTGGTCTCCCTCCATGGCCTCAGGCTCCTGTCAGTGCGGTTTCCGTACGGACGAGTTTCCTAAAGTCTTTCTAGGTCGTTGATGGCTGCCTCCTGTATGCCCCTCACGGGGGAACAGAGCCCACAGCCCGGCATGTGCCCTGACCAGGAATGGACCTTGGCCTCCTGGTGCGTATGTCGCGCTCAGCCACTGGGCCACACCGTCAGGCTGTGTTTCGTCAGGCTGCCTGTGGACTCAGTAGCCCGTGCAGTCAGTGGCGCAGTGGGACGGTGCGGGTGCGGGCACTCTGGCGCTCCTCACCTCGCATCCCGTCCACTCAGAGGCACACTGGGGTGCTTCCTGTCACGCCTGGTGCTGCACGAGGGACCTGCACCCTTTCCAGTGTTTCATGTCCGTGTTTACTGCCAAGTGGCGCTCCATCACTCCGCACCCGTCTCTTGCTCTGCGCCACGTTTTCGTAGTTGTCAGCATAGGATTTACCCGTGTTTTTCACATGACGCTTTGCACACACTGAAGATGGCTGTGTCATGTTTCGTCCTGGGTTCCTTACGGTGCCAGGCACGCTCAGGGCACGTCTGCCTCTGTTGTTACAGACTGTGATGGCATCTCCATGTGAGAGATCGCGCCTGGGTTTGTGGTGATTTCCATGGGCTGGTAGATGGGCAGAGGTCAGGGGGAGGGACGTCAGGTCCCAGGATAAGGGGCGCTGCCCTGATTCTGAGCATGTGATCCCCCAGCACCCGCCACAGCCCGAGTATCAGTCCCCGTTCCTGCGGAGCGCGCAGTTCCTGTTCGGCCACAGCTACTTCGACTACCTGGGGAATGTCATCGTCCTCGCGAACCTCGTGTCCATTTGTGTGAGCACAGGCATGCCCTCGAGTGGCCCTGGGAGGTGTCTCGTTCCTGGGTTCCGGGCCCTTCCCCCTGACGGTCGACCGTGGCCTTGAGACTGGCCCAGTGCTGGGCCGGCTGTGAGCCTCTCCCTCTGGCTCTGCAGGTGTTCCTGGTGCACGACGCAGGTGTCCAGCCCCAGGACCGCGACGACTTCGTGCTGGGGGTGAGCTCTGAGGCCACTCGGCTGCCCGGCCTCGGCTGGGGCTCCAGGTCTGCGGGAGGAGGGCCATTCTGGTTCTGAGGGACTGGTGTCATAGTGTCCCCAGAGTTGGGGGAGAGGCTGGCCGAGGCTGGTGCAGGCCGGGAGCCAGGTGTAGAGGCCCCGGGGAGCCTGGTGTAGTCAGTCTAGTGGGGCAGGCGGCAGAGGAAGGGTCGGGGAGAAAGAGAGACCCGATGGGGCAGCGGGGCTCGAGACCCAATGGCCAGGGGGAAGTCGGGGAGGCAGAGGCACTGGGACCGAACGCTGGGCACCTGTGCGCCCTTCTCAGATTCTCAACTGCGTCTTCATCCTGTACTACCTGGCGGAGGTGCTGCTCAAGGTGTTCGCGCTGGGGCTGCCCGGGTATCTGTCCTACCCCAGCAACGTGTTCGACGGCCTCCTCACCGCCATCCTGCTGGTGAGTCCGCGGCCGGCGCCGCCTCCCTGGGCGGGCGATGGGCGCTTGCACTGGCTCTGCACTGGGGACCCGAGGGCCACAGTCCTGGGGCTTCTGCCTCCAGGGACCAAGGGGCTGGCTTTCCCCAGCGAGCTGCCTGGCGGGTGGCGGTTCGGGGCAGGGGAAGGTCTGCAGTGTCTGCGCGTGGGGGAGGGCGGGAGGTCGGGGAGGCCCAGATGGAACCCACAGACCCCCCTGGTCACCTCTGCCCCCGGCACAGCCTCTACTGCCACTCAGAACAGTGAGATGACGTGGGGGGAGGGGGAGGTCTCAGGCACCTGCGAGTCCTCCAGACGCGTCCCGTCGCCCTTCCCCAGGGCCAGCGGGGGTTGGGGAGTGGCCCCGTGAGTCACAGCGATGTCAGCGCGACACGTGCTCCTGTGTGACTGCTGAGAGCCGTGGGCCCCTTGGGACGGGGGCCCATTTGGGAAAGGCCTCCGGCCCGTCTTTGACCAAGTGGCTCCCCCCGCCCAGCCTTTCCCTGTCCCGCCCTCAGAGTGTGGCCCCGCTCCTGAGGCCACAGTGTGTTTCTCAGCCTCGGGGAGTGTCAGCATGTGGAACCAACCCATGGGGACAGCACCGAGCTCCGATGCTCCCCGAAGCCCCCTGTGGGGAGGCCTTGCTCGGCTGAGTTTTAGATCTTCCGAGAGCCGCCTGGGTTAGCGTTGCTGTAGCGATGCCTTCTTTTCTTTTGTAATTAAAGGTTTTGGAGATCTCAACTCTGGCTGTGTACCGATTCCCACACCCAGGCTGGTATGTGACTGGAGAACCGAGGGCGGCTACAGCAACCGCCCGGCGAGCACCCGGGAAGGGTGGCCCACCGTCCCGCTGGGACTTGCGGGCGAAACCCCCGGCTGTTAGGAAAGGGGGCTCACGGCCCGCCCCCTGAGGGCCTCTCTCACGTTTCTTGACTGGCCGTCAGGACTAGTGCCCTGAGCGCTGGCAGGAGGCTGTCGGTGTCCCTCTAACGCGGTGCCCAGCCCCGGCACGGGCAGACGTGTGGCCCCGGGGAGCTGGGTGACGTGGGCACTGGCGTTGGGCTGCAGCCCTCTGGCTTGGAAGGCCTGTGGCTTTGGGCTGGGCAAAGTCTACCTCTCCACAGGGCGACGCCCCGCCCCACGCCTCGCCCATCTCACGTTGCTGTTGGAGCCCCAGAGCCCCTGGTTCTGGCCGCACAGAGGGGTGATGTCCAGGCAGGGGCCCCAGGGAATCTTGCCATGTAGCTGTGGCAGCCATGGTTTGTGCTGCCCTCGGGCCCTGGGTGGCCCTGGTCTCTGTGTCCCTCTGTTGGGCCGAGCAGCTGGGAATTGCTCTTGGTGGAGAGTGGGCCTGAGGGCTTGCTGCTCAGGGTCAGCTCTGCGGCAGCCGCTGGGAAGGTCGGCTGGGCTGGGCGGGCGCTGTCCTCGGAGGCTGAGGGGCTGAGCCCAGGGGACACGCGCTTCCTGGGAGCAGCTCTCCTCGTGTCTAACGTGTACTTTTGTCGGAGAATTAAGGGGTGACGTATGGGTGAGAGTGGGTGTAAATTTAAATGGAAATGAGGGCATGGTGAGGCCATGAGGGACACGAAGGGCTGGGAGATGGGGTTAGAGGAAGGGGTCAGGATAGGTCATGTGGTTAAGGCTCAGGGGATAAGGTCAGGGACTGGTGGGCAAGGGACAGGGTCAGGAGACAGGGGCAGGGTCCAGGGAGGGGTTGGGATAGGACGTGTGGTTCGGGGTTAGGGTAGAGTCGGGACAGGGTCAGATCAGGAGACAGGGTCAGGTGATAGGACAAGGTCAGGGGCAGGATATAGGGTCAAAGGAAGAGGTCAGGGAATCAGACCCACGGTCAGGAGTCGGGGCTGGGGAAGGGGTCGGAGGTAGAGGTGTGACTATGAGGTAGGGGATAAGGAAGGGATGGAGTCAGGGGCCAAGTCTCCCAGTTCTGCTGGGACCTGAGCTGGGTGTCATGGGTCTGGAGCCTCAGTGGTGTCCTGTGTAAGATGGAGAGTCAGCCGGTTGGGCGCCGTGTGGAAGGTCCGTGACCACTCTGCCCTTGGCCTCGGTGCGGGTTTCTGGCGGGAGTCCGAGATGGGCAAGTTCCCGTTGCTCCCTCTCACTCTCTCTGCTCCCCCTCGCTCTCTCCGCATCTGCCTTTCTCCGTTCTCAATCGTGAGTGTCCGGTAGCTGGCGTCCGGGGCCTCTCCCGACCCGTCTCTGTGTGTCTCTCCAGGAAGCCGGAGCTGCGGGGCCTGCTGTCGCTGTGGGACATGGTTCGCCTGGTGAACATGCTCATCGTGTTCCGGTTCCTGCGCATCATCCCCAGCATGAAGGTCCGTGGGCACTGCCGCCCCCGCCCCTCGCTGCCCCGTCTGCTCACACCGCTCCTCGCTCCCTGGAGAGGGGGAGCCTGGGCCGGAGGGACCAGACCCTGCGGTGGGCCCCGCCCCTCACCTGGCTGGGTGGTGAGGCGCCAGGCCAGCACCGTAGGACTGGGTGGGCCCGTGGCCAGTTGCAGGGGGAGTGTCCAGCTTTGGGCCCTGGCAGGTGTGAGGGCAGAGCGGGGCCCTGGGGACCACGTGCTCCCACGATCCCGAGGTTTCTGAGGGGCTTCTGGCAAGGGCTCCTTAGTGGCTCCTGGTCATGAGAGCACAGCTAGGCTTGCCTGCAGTGCTCACTTCTAGGACCCCAAGTCCAAGTGCAAGGATGGGGGGCTTGTGAGCATCTCTGAGCCTCGGTGTCTCTCAGGGTACCCAGAAGTGACATCAGCCTGGAGGGGCGGGGGAGGAGGTGGTCCGCGGCTCGGGCCCAGCCCAGCTCAGCCCAGCCCAGCATGGAAGTGGAGTTTACTGCTCCGTCTGTTTTCCCAGGGACGTGTCAGGGGAAGAGACACTGAGGACACCAGCCCCTTTCTGTGGGCACCTGAAGGCAGCTCGGGGTCCTGGGTGCAGGTGGGGCTGCTGCCCCGAAGTCTCTGTGCATCCCACACAGGCACATGTGATCACGTGTGTGAACACACAAATACCCACATAAGTCATGTGACCACACACACATGACCATAGCCCACACATTTACACATGTAATAAATCACACAATGTGACCACATACATAAACACACAATAACATGATTATACATGTCATTGCATACATAATTGTATACACATACACACAGCAATGCATGTGCACGTAACTAACACAGTCACACACAACACACATGCAGTCACACACACGTACACTGTACACAGATACACAACTATATGCACATACACACAAGCCCCACACATGCATGCATACACATGTGCACATACACACACAGTCATGCACATGTGCACATGCACACTGGTTTCCCCCTACCAGCATCCAGCTATGGTATTCTAATGTATCAGCTGGGAAGTGGGGCTCAGGTTTGTGTGGGTGGGGAGCAGCCCTGTAGCCGGGGTTCCTGGCTGTGTCTCTGAGGCCCCTTTCACAGCCTTGGTCCCAGGGGCTGACCTGGGTGCCTCCAGACCAGAGGCGTTGCCCTTCCTGCACGCATGCCTCACTGTGGGGACTTGGAGCCCAGACCCAAGGCTGGGTGGGCAAGTGTCCTGATACGTTGGGGCAAATGGGTGCCTGTGGTGGCTAGTGTGTATAGCTGTGTGTGTATCACTGTACAGGTGGTGAGTGTATGTGAGTGCATGTAGGGATGGCTGTGGGGTGTCTGCACAGGTGTGTGTGTGTATGTATGTGTGGGGGTGTAGGGGTGACGGGTGTGTGCACAGGTGTGTGTATGTATGTGTGGGGTGTCTGCACAGGTGTGTGTGTGTGTATGTGGGGGGGTGTGCGCACAGGTGTGTGTGTGTATGTGGGGGTGTGTGCACATGTGTGTGTGTAGGGGTGACAGGCGTGTGCACAGATGTGTGTATGTGTGTGTGTGTGTGTGTACAGGTGTGTGTGTGTGTAGGGGTGACGGGTGTGTGCACAGGTGTGTGTATGTGTGGGGGTGTGTGTGCACAGGTGTGTGTATGTGTGGGGGTGTGTGTGCACAGGTGTGTGTGTGTATGTGTATGTGTGGGGAGGTGTGTGCACAGGCGTGTGGGGTGGTGTTAATTCACCTGCCCTTGCAGAGGGAGGTGATGGGCAGGGTTGGCGCCACCCAGTGAGACCGGGAGGAGTAGTGGCTCTGCTCTCTCCCTGTCCTCAGCTGATGGCTGTGGTGGCCAGCACCCTCCTGGGCCTGATCAGGAACATGCGGGCTTTCGGCGGGATCCTGGTGGTGAGTGTGGCCGCCATGTGGGCCTGGGTGGGGTGGGCACTCAGCGGGAGGTGGGCTGGGGGTTGGGCGAGCTGGAGAAGCACCAGGGCGGGAAGCCAAAGCGTCCCCTTCGTGCCAGACAGCTTTCCAATCGCTTTCAAATCCCTCCTGTTTTCCGGGTCTTCGGCTCCGCCCCGGCCCAGCCTGGTCAGGGGCCCTGGTGCTGCCAGGCCCGAGGCCCGTGGGCCCGACACTCGGTGACAGTGACGAGGTAGAGAGCCCTGCTGCGCAGTTGATGCCGCTGGCGACAGCTTTGTCCTTCACGTTGAATGTGGGGGTGGGGAGCCCCTAGGGGGAAGCCCAGGCCCTCCAGGAGGCTAGACATAGGATCTTGCATGAGGCCCCGTCCCAGACCCCTATTTGCACATTGGAGGAAACTGAGGCACAGGAGGGGGCTGGGTTAGTGTAGGGTGTGCACCCCTCCCTAATCCGCCTGGCACCTTCAGGATAGGCCAGGCCTCAGGCAGCAGTCCCTCTCCCGGGCTGCTGGGTGGTGCTCCTTGGACGCCCCCTGGTGGATATGGAAAACATGGTGGGACTTCCTCCTGGAGAGGCCTGGCCTTCTCCTCCCTTCCCTGGGCCCAGCTTCTCCCAGGGCTCACTTCTCCTTGGGTCCAGCTTCTCCTGGGCCTAGCTTCTCCTTGGGCCCAGCTTCTCCTGGGCCTAGCTTCTCCTGGGCCCAGCTTCTCCTTGGGCCCAGCTCCTTCCAGGACTAGCTCCTGGGCCTAGCTTCTCCCTGGGCCCAGCTCCTTCCAGGACTAGCTCCTGGGCCTAGCTTCTCCTGGGCCCAGCTTCTCCTTGGGCCCAGCTCCTTCCAGGACCAGCTCCTGGGCCTAGCTTCTCCTGGGCCCAGCTTCTCCTGGGCCCAGCTTCTCCTTGGGCCCAGCTCCTTCCAGGACCAGCCCCTGGGCCTAGCTTCTCCTGGGCCTAGCTTCTCCTGGGCCCAGCTTCTCCTTGGGCCTAGCTTCTCCTGAGCCCAGCTTCTCCCGGGCCCAGCTTCTCCTGGGCCCAGCTTCTTGCCCTGTTGTGGAGTCCTCGTCACTCTCCCTGCCACACTGGTCCTGCACGGGGCAGGCAGCCTTTGCTTCCTTGGCCTCCCCTGGGTCCCAGTTTATCTGTGGGGCTTTCCAGTGGTGGCTCCTCCCTCCTCCCCTTCAGCCACTATTCTGTGCCTCTGGGGCAGGTGGGTGGCCAGGAGGGGGTGTCTTGGAAGTAGAGCCAAGTGTTGTGGGGGGCCAGCAGCGCCCATGGTGGGGGGCCGTGGCCGGGCTGGGCACCCTCCCAGGCCTCCTGTGGCCGGGGCTGCCCCCGCTGACCGAGCCCTGCCTCCGCAGGTGGTGTACTATGTCTTTGCCATCATTGGCATCAACCTGTTCCAGGGTGCCATCGTGCCTCCTCCAGGAAACAGCAGGTGAGGTGGGGCCTACAGGTGCTGAAAGAGTGCTGCGGGGGGGCGGGGGGGCGGGGGGGCAAGGCCCGGGTGTGAGGCCTCGGCAGCGTGTGAGCTCTCCAAGAGGAGTCTCCTGCTCTTCCTCTTTCTTCCCTGTCCCCTGCCCTCCCCTCCCCGCTGGACTCCTGGCCTAGAGTCTGTGCTGACTGTTCTGGTGTCTGCTCAGAGCAGCCCTCCCAGCCCCTGATGGACCACAAGCCCCTCCACTCAGCTCCCTGTGGCTCCCCCCAGACTCCCCGCAGGCCCCACCCGGCCGGTGGGGCAGGGTGAGTGTAGAGCTGACTGCTGGCGACAGCTCTTGCCTCCCAGCTGCCCTCCCAGACCTCCGGAGGTCAGGGGTGTTTTTCTTTTGCCTGTTGCTGGGGCCCAGAGGGGGTTCCACGCTGTAGGGGCTAAGGCGGTGTAGGGCACGCCTGGTGTGCGTACCCTACACCCTGCCCTGACCCGCCTGTGTCTCAGCCTGGCCCCTAACAGCTCGGTGCCCTGCGGCAGCTACGAGCAGCTGGAGTACTGGGCCAACAACTTCGACGACTTTGCGGTGAGTCCCTCCCCCTTGCTCCCCGGGACCCTGGCCCCCTGCGCCCCGCACCCTCCTGGACCGTGCCCACTGCCCACAGGCTGCCCTGGTCACGCTGTGGAACGTGATGGTCGTGAACAACTGGCAGGTGTTCCTGGACGCTTATCAGCGCTACTCAGGCCCGTGAGTGACCCGCCACCCGCCCGGCTCCGCCCTTCCTCCTGTGCCTTTGCCTGGGACTCTGGGTGGGAGCCGCACAGGCCCTGGAACACCAGGGGGGCTCCTTGGGTGCTTGGGGGGCCTGGTGGGCATCTGAGGGGGGAGCCTGGAGGGAGCTGGGTTGAGGAGGGGAAGCCTGGGGGCAGCAGGGGGGAGGAGCTCAGCCTGGAGCGCAGCCCAGCCCCAGGCATGGTCCTGGTCCTGGTCTCAGCCCTGGCTCCACCTCCTGCTGGCCCTGCTGCCTCGGTCATCTCTAAAGTGGGAGGACGTCATGGCGTTACGGGGCTGGACCCAGCGAGCGCTGTCCCAGACTCTCGGCAGGGTCCGCGCCCCTCCAGTGGTCTTGCTGTGCTCACAGCGGGCCCTGCGCGAGCCTCCTCCTCGTCCTCCGCAGGTGGTCCAAGATCTATTTTGTGTTGTGGTGGCTGGTGTCGTCTGTCATCTGGATCAACCTGTTTCTGGCTCTGATTCTGGAGGTACAGGGGGAGTCCTGGGGGCTCAGGGCAGCTCACCTGTTTCTGGGAGGGTCTGGGAACAGCTCTGACATTTGACCTGAGGCTGTCATCAGGCCCCAGGGCCCGGGGGCATGTGGCTCCCAGGAGCTGGTGGCCTTGTTGGCCCTGGACCCGGGCTTCCCGTGCCCCTGCAGTGGACACCAGGCGGGGGTGGGGGGGACGGTGAGGCTGGTTTCATGCAGGGCCGGCACCCACTGGCCTCCCTCCACCCTCCTGCTCCCCAGAACTTCCTTCACAAGTGGGACCGTCGAGGTGAGCTGCAGACCCTCTCTGGGGACCAGATAACCTCGGTGGACCTCCTGTTCAGGTGTGCTGCCCGGCCCCTGGGTGAGGAGGGAGGCGGGGGAGCGGGGCAGGCGTCTCCTGTGACAGTGGCCCTCCCCACAAGCCCGGGCTCTTGGCCTCCCTTTGGCGGAGCTCGAGCTGGGATCGGGGTCTGGGGTTGGGGTTGAGGTCCAGGGTTGGGGTCCGTTGCTTCCGCTGCTCCTGCCCCCGGCCATGAACTGTCCTGTTCTCCATCGAGCATATTCGTGGAAACGCCCTGAGGCGCTGTCAGTCTCCCGGTGATTCTGTGGGTGGATGTGGACAGGTGACCGAGGACACCACCCTTTGTTCCTCTCCTGGTGGAGAAAGGTGACGGTCTCCCTCGTGCGCTGGCTGCCTTGTCACAGTGGTTCCCTGTCCTGCCCCAGCAGCCCGCCATGCACACTTCCCGCAGATGTGTCTGAGTCCCGGGTCCTGCCCTCGCCACGTCCCTGTGCACGTGTAGGGGGCTGGCCATGCACACCTTCCCCCATCCTGCAGGGAGGTCCTGGAGGAGCCGACGGAGGAGGAGCTGATGGCCAAGCTGCGGCATCACCCCCACCTGCAGCTGTGCAGGTGACGTCCGTGCGCCTTCCTGGCTGGGCGGATGGCGATGTGGCCTGGGCACCAAGGCGGGTCCCGGGAGAGGCAGCTGCGGCCCAAAGGAGAGACCGAGCCACTCTGCCCACCGAGGCTGCGGCAGAACCGACAGAACCGAGGCCCTCTGCGCTGCCGAGCGGGACGTGGCAGCTTCTGTCTGCAGCACAGCCGGTGCTTCGGCAGTGCCCACGCCATGCTGTGCCGCGCTGGGCCGTGCCACGCTCTTACGTGAGCTGCTTTCACTGTCTAAGTGCGGGAAGAGGGTGCGGGAACAGGCACCTCTGAGACCGTCTGAAAGCAGGAAGCAGGCCTCCTCGGGGCCCTGCGGTTTCCGTGGTACCTTTGCTGCTGGCGGCCTTCAGGGACCAGACGCCCCGCGGGGCCCGCACCGGCCGCCGGCCGCTTCCCGGGCCAGTGAGTGTGGACCCTGCTGGCTCCTCGTGAAGCGGCCTGGCTGTCTTCCTGCGTACGAATTGTGAGTGTGATGGGGTGTGCTTCCTTACGGGTCAGAATGCCAATATCAGTGACTTTTACGAAGAATGAGGTGGTTGTCTTTCCTGTACTACAGCGTCCTGCTCCTCGGTCCTTTAAGCTGTGCACGGCACAGGGGTGCATTGTGGCCGGGGCTGTCCACCCGAGGCAAGGGCCACCTTTTTCTAATTTGCATAAAGGCATGTATAAGCCAGGAGGGGTCCTACTGTGTGTCCTCAGGGTATGGCGGGAGGGGGCTGCGCGGGGGGAAGAGTGAGCAGTGTGTGGAAGGCCACGTTGCCATGTGACCCACCGCAGATCCAGATGGCAAATGGTTCCCTGCGATCTGCCAGCTCCGCGATTGGTGATCGCTCCTGCAGGCCTCAGTTGAGGACCGGGAACTCCGAGGAAAGCATTGCTGAGGTGGATTAGTGATGTCTGCCGGGGGCTCTGCACGGCCATGAGGGCACAGGTGCTGGCCACCTGGGAAGGGATGTCGGTCTCCTGTCTGGGCAATGGGATGAGAGGAAAATTTAACTGAGAAAGTAGCTTCTGAAACGTCACGAACCCCAGTGCTCAGGGTTTGTAAACCCTGGGGGTGGTTTTGCACATGCTGTACTTTCTGGTCCTGGAATTGATCTGAAATCCTGGACGTTTTCCTGAAATCCCTCAGGTTTGGGGGCACTCTTGGGGGCTGTGAGACACTCCCAGCTCAGAGCCCTTCTGCAGCTGCCTTTCCAGAAGGCAGGTTTGGGGCAGGAGAACGTCCTGGAGCAGCAGCTAGAAGCCCACAGCCACCTGGCCTCGCAGGGCCCTGCTGTCGGGGTCAAGGGTGAGGCCCCCTGCACTGCTGCCCGCATCCCACCCAGTCTCAGCGCCATTTAATGGCAGGATCAGGTTCTGGTCACCTTATTTTTAATGCAAGCTGGACTCTGTGACCCCCCCAGGCCGGCCGCAGGCTGCCTGTCTCTGGCTGTGACCCTGCCTCAGCGTCTGGACTGCAGGCTGAGCAGGCGCTGCTGGGTGCAGTGTCCTGTGCAGGTGCCAAAGCCGCACGGTGCGCCCACCCCATCGTGTTGCAGAGAAGTCTCCCGGACGTTTACCGTCCGAGCAGATGACTCTGGCCGATCTGTGCTGGGCCCCGGGGACAGGGCTGGTTGGAGAGCCTGGCTCTGCCCTCAGGCGTGGTCATTCTGGTGCCTTCTATGTGCTGGGCTCTTGACTCCCTGAGGGGTTCCCTCTGCCAGTTTCAAAGGTGCCAGCCTCTGAGCCTTTGTTCCAGTGAGAACTGTGGCTAGACGGAGCTCGGGCGCGGCTGCTGGTGCAGGGGCGGGCTGCTGGGTGGCCCTGTCCGCGGTACTCTGTGTCCCAGCCCCCCACCCAGGCCACCAGGCTGCTCTGGAGGAAATCTGCTGGTGAGGGACGTGTGTTCTCGGCTCAGCCTCGGTTTCCCGTGGCTGCCGTGGCTCTGGCCGGGCATCAGGGATGGGGGTCAGTGGAGTCGTCCAGCTTAGTGGCAAGTCAGGGAGCCCTGGGCTGGGGTCACGGCCCCGACAGAGCAGAGGCAGGAGGATCCCCGGGGTCTGAAGTGTGAAAGGCAGATGTGGAAGCACTTCACAGTCTATACGTATAGAAAAGAAAATGTTGACAAACTCAGGATGCTTAAGAACTTTCTTTAAAAGGCACCGCAGGCAGCCAAGCCCCAGCCCGGGAACGTGTGTAACAGGTGTAACTGAGGACCTCCGTCAGGGCCACGTGAGAAGCTGCTACAAATGAGCAAGAAAAGACAAACGAGCAGAGAAAAGGGGCTTGACTGTGTTTTCCACAGGAGGCCAGTCCCGTAGCTACGTGACAAGACGTGCAGCCTCCCCGTGATCCGAGACGCGCACGGCGAGACCACTCCCGTGTGGCACGGCCTTGCGCGGGTCTGGCCTGAGTGGCTGGAACTCGCAGACGTGCTCGGAGGACGTTTAATGGACACAGCCTCTTGGGACAGTAGTTTGGCATCATTTACGGTAGTTGAATGTGACGCGATGCTGCTGGGGACGCACTGAGCAGCGACGCCTGCCCACGTGCGCCAGGGGGTGGACCGTTCAGAGAGCAGCGTGAGCACCAGCGGAAGCCAGGCACAGCTTCCACGGCCGCGACAGAGAGCTCACGCGGAGGAGCTTTACGCAAGTAAAGTATCACACAGCACCGAACGCGGCCTCCGGCCTCAGAGCTGCGTGAAGGGATCTTGGAAACACGGTGCCGAGTGAACAAAGCCAGTTCCGGAGACTCCGTACAGGAAAGTGTTACTTACGTAAAATTCAAAACAAAGTTCATGTGCCTTGAGGGTGCACCCATTGGCAGTACAGTCACTTACAGCTCAAGCGCACGTGAGCCTGCCGTCCCGGGGGTGGCCACCTCTTGTGGTGGCAGGACCGTGGGAAGGTCCCGTGGTCATACGGTGGCATGTTCTGGTCATTGTTCTCATTCTGGCAGCGTTGGGGTCACGGTCATTGATTAAGAACTTTGTAACGTAGGTTTATGTTACACACTAGAGGCCCGGTGCACAAAAATTTGTGCACTCGGGGTCCCCTCATCCCAGCCTGTGCCCTCTCGCAGTCTGGGTCCCCTCAGGGGATGTCCATTTGCTGGCTTAGGCCCACTCCCTGGAGGATCAGGCCTAAGCTGGCTGTCAGACATCCCCCTCTGGCAGCCTGGGAGCCCTTGGGGGATGTCCACTTGCCAGCGGGGAGCAGGCCTAAGGTGCAGTCGGACAACCCTAGTGCTGCTGAGGGGGCAGGAGAGGCTCCCACCACCACCGCTGTACTGACAGCCATCAGCCTGGCTTGTGGCTGAGCAGAGCTCCCCCTGTGGGAGTGCACTGACCACCAGGGGCAGCTACTGCATGGAGCCTCTGCCCCCTGGTGGTCAGTGTGTGTCATAGTGACCAGTCATTCCCATTCATTCTGCTGTTAGGGTCAGTTTGCATATCACCCTTTTATTATATAGGATGTTCTTTTGTACATGCTAAATACAAACGTGTAGAAGGGGAGGGGATGGATGGGAGGAATTGAGGACGAGGAGTTTGGGAAGCTCCTCCAAGGAATTTTCCTGCAAAAGAAAAGTAGTGAAGCTGGTGGCAACTGGGCTGTGGGGTTAGGAGCGTTGGCTTGTGTACATGGAGGGTGTTGGGGACGGCTGGGGGAGGGAGACCCAGGACACAGGGAGCACTCGGGCCTGAGGAGTCACTGGAGAGTTGGCTTTAGTGGATGAGGGCCCTGGATGGCGGCAGGAGGTGCAGAAGCGAAGGCTGGGCCAGAGCTGCCACTGGTGAGGGTCTGCACGAGGGGGCCCAGTGTCCCGAGTCCCCTCCGGGGCTCCCTCCCACATGTGTCCTGGCCCTGGCAGCTGGGCGGGGGCCAGGCCAGGGCCCAATCTGTCGCTGGAACCTCAGCGCAGCCCCGACGCGCGGGCTGGGCCTTTCATGTGGTCTCCTCCATCAGCACCGCAGGGAGGGAGCTTGTCTTTCACCACAACAGCCCGGGTTTGGTTTCCTGCCTTAGAGATAATTGCTGGTTCATATTAAAAGGTTAGACAATTCCTTGCTTTAAAAAAGAGTGGGCAGCAGGCACACCGCACGGGCTTGAACGTTACAGAAGGGTATGTGGGCTCAGGCGCCCTCACATCAAAGTGGCCAGCAGGCACTGCGGGCAGCGCGCCCCCAGCCTCTGATCACGTTGGGGGCCGAGCTATTCTGGTAACACAATCGGAGCCACACAGGGCGGTGGGCCCACACCTGCAGGCCTGGGTGCCCCCTGCTGCCTGGGACCCACATCTGCGGGCTAATCTCTGGGGCCTTGGCAACACCTGTTGGCAGGTGAGGCAACCTGCCTTGCCTACCTCTCTGGCTTTTCGTTTCCCTCACAGGCTTGGGTGGGTAGGAACCACCGAAGCCAGAATCCATAGCCAGGGGACCATTCTCTAGCTGCATGCATTGGGCCATCGGCCCAATTGCATTGTGGGTGGGGGCAGCGACACTAATAAGGGCTTGGCGAGAGCAGAGATGTCTCCGTGGGGCCCGGCTGCCTGCCCTGGCCCCACAGTTGTGTGTTCCCTTTGCTGCTCCCCTTGGCCTGCCCTGCCCAGCAAGGGGTATTTCTGTTCCCTCTGCCCCAGGGCCTGGGGTGCTTGGTGTGCAGCTGCTGCTCTGCGAAGATCTGAGAGAAAGAATGTAGAACAGGACGCTGCATCAGACTTGTGCACATGCCAGGCAGGGAGGTGCAGTGGGATGGGCGGGCAGAAAGACTGGGCCAGCAGGGGGGCAAGAGGCTGCACACACGCCCCAGGACCCACTGCTGCTGAGCGTCAGCTCCAAGCTTCCCGGCAGCCTTTGGGGAAAGGGAAGCGGTTTCTATTGGAGGAGGCGTGGGCTGCTTGTTGGTGAGCTGTGTCCCACACCAGGCCTGGGGGACCCAGAAGACTTGCTGGTGGAGATGTACTGGGCGAGGCCCGGACACGTCTTTCGGGAAGTGGGCCGGGATCCACCGCAGTCTCCTCAGCCCCGGTTTTGTCATCGGCCTGTTTTGAAGGCTCCTTGTGGGGATCCTGCAAAGCGAAGGAGGTAAAAGCGGCGTCTGGTCTGCGGAGGAGCGAATGCGGAGGTTGTCGGCACCTTATTTTCCTGCAGGTGCTCTCGGGAGAGTAATAGCACAGTGATAATTAGTAATAATAGTCGCCATGTTTTTGAATGCCTGCTCTCTGCAGGGTATTTATTGGCTTGTTTAATCCTACAGGAGCCACTCGTGTGGCAGCAATGACAGATGGAGAAGCTGAGGCACAGAGAGGTTGAGTAACTTGTTCAAGGCCACACAGCTGCCATGGCATGGCCGCTCCTCCTGGCCCAGCCTTTCCCCTGGTTTCATCTGACCGGACGTCAGCCTAGGCTCCACGGGCCCGAGATAAATATTTGCTGAGCAAACTCGCAGTGTGAGCTGTCACTTACAGGACTGCCCTTCTGCACGGGAAGGTCATGGCGGTCCTGGTGAGCTCTGTGTGTCCCCCCAGAAGGTGGTAGGTGACAGGTATGATGAGATGTGCTTCAGGGGGCAGGTGGGGCTCCTGGTGACTGTCCCCCATCTTAGCCATCTAGCCCAGGGCACCCGGAGTCCTCGGCAGGGTCTGGGCCCCACCTGCCATGATCTTGTTTGGAAAAGGAGGGGGCTGGAAGAATGTCCTGAGAGAGCCGAGGTGCCCACGGGTGCATGCTCCCGCTTCGGACACAGGGTTTGATGCTGGCCTGCCCGCAGGCGGGGCCTGTGCTTTGGGAACTGGCCCTTCTCTCTGCTGCCCTCAATTTCCTGGGGAGTGAAAGGGCTGGAAGTGACCCACCTCATGGGGTTGGGCCATAAAGGGAGTGAGTCAGTTAAAGCGCTGTGTGCCATGCCGAGCACTTCCTCCTGAGGCTGCTGTCCCTGAGTCTGTCCCTGACAAGCTCCCAGGAGGCAGCCCCTGGGTGCTGCTGTCCTCATCTGGCACCTGGCAGGCACTGCCAGGGTGCGGGCCAGCCTCTCCCTACTGAGCACCACCCTCTCGGGTCTGCACACAGGTGCTGGGCCTTTGTTTCAGGGGCGAGGAGGCACCTTCTGAGCCCCTCACCCCCACCTTGGAGGTGTGCACCAGGGACGCAGCACCTGTGCAGACGCAGCACCTGAGGGCGGGCTCTGACGCCTGCGCCGGCTCCAGCTGGCAAGGTGGTCCTGTGGGCCTGGAGCGGGCACCTTGCCCGTTCACCAGACACCCGCAGAGCCAGCTTAGGTGACAGGAAATGCAGGATCTTTATGCTGCCCCTGCTGTTGGTGGGAGGGGGCCCCCAGAGGTGATTTGCATACAGGTGAGGGCCCTGCAACAGAGGCCCTGAGCCTCCAGAGGCAGGACCAGTAGGACATACACCTGGAGAGCAGTACCAGGGCCGGCCAGCGGAGGGCAGCAGAGCTCCACAGCCAGTGTCCCAGGAGGTGCAGCCCTGATGGCAGGGGCAGCGACCCCAGCCTGGACTTCCTTCCTCATCTACAAAGGTGTCTCCTGCACCTTCCTTGAGCGGAAGGCCAGCTCTGGGAGCTCCCTCTGGCCCTTGCGCCCTTTGCTACCTCCGTTGGTGCTCACGCCTCACTATTTTACCTGATCTAACGGTTGCTGGGGACCTGTGGAGGCGGCGACCTGCCCCGAGCCCATAGTAAACATGCAGAATTGCAAGCTGTGGCACAGAGGACGGTTGGGTCTGTCTGTTGGGGCGTGTGACAGTGCGCAGCTGCCCTCCCCCACGGAGCCAGTGGGCCGCCTGGAGAGCAGGGTGGTGACAGGGCCCCCTCTGGCCCTGGGAACCCCTAAACCCACATTCTTGGAGAAATGGCCAAATAAACCCCTGGGTGCTTGGCCAGCATCAGCGGGACATCCGGCGTCCACTCTCCTGTGTGTCAGTGTGCCCACGCACACCCCTGCCTTCTCATTCCTGTCTTCCTGGAGGAGGGGCTGAGGCTCAGAACATTCTGGAACCCCCTTCCCAGCAGCACTCACACCCCATCCCTTGTGCAGGCCTGTGCTAGCTGCTTCCAGGAATCAAAGGATTGGACACTACTCTGGACCGAGAGAACTGCACCCAGCTAGGGGCTGAGAGTCACCCCCAGGAGGACAGGGACAGCGTGTCAGCTCAGGATCAGCAGAGGAGTAGCAGGTGGCGTGTGGGCCTCGTTGCAAGGAGCGGGCGGGCAGCAGGCAGGGGGCAGGCCTGGCACTGTGGCTCCTGGCGAAACCTCAGGGTCGGCTTGCGGAAGGTTTCGCAGGCCAGCAGGCAGCCTCCCGGGGAACAGGCTCACGCTGATGAGACGCCTTTGGCATGTTTCTGAGATTAAAGGAGTTGGGGGACGTTGGCCGAGGGCCCTGCTCTCCATCGGTCATAGCTTCACTGCACAACTAGGAGGCCATGACTCTGGGCCGCAGGGCCTCAGGGGTATGCAGGTCGGATCTCTGCCCTGGCCTGTCGCGTGGATGGCAGCTGGGGAGGGGCCGCCTGGGGACGCTTGGGGGGCACGGGTTGGGGGAGTGAAACTGGCAGTGGACAGAGGAGGGCTCCTCCTGGCGGGAGGGCCGCATGTGATGGCTGTGGGCAGGGTGCACCCCAGAGGGGCCTCCCTCCCGGGCTCTGGGGCCTGTGCTCCTGGGTGACGAGTTCTGGAATCTGTTTCTCTCTCTCTTTTTTTTCTTCAGAACAAAACCCATCTACATCCCAGTTGAGAGAACGCGGCAGGAACAGGAAGTTCCTGTGGTAGGGTGGGGGCCGACCAGCGTGGCTGCTCCCCACGGGACACAGGGGCTGGGGTGTTGTACCAGCTTCCTGGGGGCGCTGTGACCAAGCACCACAGGTGGGGAGCTTTAACCAACAGTGTCTCTCTCTCCGACTGGGGCCAGAGTCCGAGACCGGCCCTAGGGGAGCCTCCTTCCTGCCGCCTCCAGTTTGAGGGGCGCCAGGCGTCCCTGCGGTCTCTGTCTTTGTGGTCACATGGCCTCCGCAGTGTATTTTATAAGGACACTTGTCATGGGACTTAGGGCCCACCCGAACCCAGGGTGACCTCATCTTGATTGCATCTGGGAGACCCTGTATCCTGATCAGATCCCCACCCCCAGGCCTGGTTGGACCCGAATTCACCCCGGAAGAGGTGTTTCTCTCTTTGGAGCGTCCGTAAGTGGACAGCTCACCTTGCTGTATGTGGTGACCGCGGAACCCAGCAGGCTCCCAGTGGCCACGTGCTGGACACTGGGGGACGGAAGGACAGAGGAGGGGTTGCAGGAATCGGGATGGTGGCAGGATGGACTCGGGTGCCTAATTTGGGGTCCACTCCTGGCCTTGCCGTGGCGTCGTGTGCGTTGTTGAACCCGCTTGGGCCTCAGTGTCTGCATCTGTAAAGTGGGCTGCTGTTCCCTCCGCTGCCCTGACGTCAGGGGCTGATTCTCTGGAGCAAATGGGGTGGGGGTGGGGGTGGGGGCAGAGGAAGACGGTTAGTGTGAGACCAGGAGCACCGCCCTCGGGCACGGCCGAGGGTACCAGCCCCACGCCCAGTGGCTGCACAAGCCTTACTGCTCAGCTGCCTCATCTGCAGAATGAGGTACCGGGTCCCCTGACCAGTTTGCACTAAAGACAGAGGAGACAGTGCCCGGTGGCTGGCACAGGGCTGGTTCCCTGTGCAGGTCAGCTTGCCGCATGCCCGGCTCTGGTCCCGGCCCCTTGGAGCCGGTCAAGGAGAGTCCTGCCAATCTGCCCCTCCCCCCAGAGCCCTCAGTCCCAACACAGGTTTTATTGGCATTATTGCCAGCAAGGCAGGCCGGAGTGGCCATCTTAGTTACAGCCACAACTGGAGATAAACTTGGTCCTAGATGGGCCGCAGGGTGATGTTGGGAGATGCGGGGCTCCGGCAGAAGCGACATCCCAGAGTCTTTCTCTCAGATGCCCACTCCTCGGACCCGGGGTCATGCAGCATCCATGCCCATGCAGTCTCCACCAGGTTTGTCTGCAGTGGACGGCGTGACAGCCAGGTCCCCAGGGCCCGTGCCACAGCGCAGAGAAGGCATTCACTTGCACCCAGCCCCCCTCATTCCTGTCAGCTGGCAGAGCCCCGACCCTCTGTCTAAGAGCTGATGACCCCGAGCAAGCAGAGCCATGGCGCGGGAGAGCTCCTGTCTGAGGCCCCACCACGTGCTTTGTGACGGTGTCATGGGTCAGCGGCACGCCTGTGGTCAGCCCCCACCCCATGGCGTTGTCTGGGTAGAACAACCCCGCCTGTACCCAGCCCTTGGCGCCCCTCGGCCGGCTCACCTGGCACAGAGAAGCAGGGACGACCAGCCCATAGACACACATACTCCCGGGGCTGGGAGGCTGGCTGGCACTCGTGCCAAGAGCCCCCCGACGCCTCTGCCTGGATCTGGCCCAAGCCAGCTTCTCGGGCAGCTCCCTGGAGAAAGCGTGTGGAAGCACCTCTGACAAATGGCTTTGTGCAGGGCCTGGGGGGCTGTGGACGAGCCCAGGCTTCTGGGTGGCTCCCTCCTGGGCCCCAGGATGCAGGGCCATCTGGCAGGTTCAGAACCTGAGCCAGGTCCCCACATTCCTGTGTGGCAGCCCTGGAGGCCCCCACGGCCCAAGGCCCACAACCCAGCTCTGCCCGCCGTACCCCGTGAGCTTTCAGGGCATTGGGGAGGGAAGGGGTGAGCGTGTCCCCCCAACTCAGGGCATGTGTAGATGGTGACCCACGCCAAGCGCCTGACCCCCGCCCCGCCCCCACCCGCTCCGGCGGGGCCACCTCTCTGGCCCGAGTCTGGGAAGCGGATGGCCCAGCTATTTTTGTCCCGTCCAGCGGCCTGATGATCTTCATGAGGCCATCGCGAGCGCTTCCTCGTAAGCCCGCTTTGAGGAAATGTTTGCACACTGAGCACTTTCCCACAGCCGGGGGACAATGTACTGTCCCTTGCCAAGGATCCCTTTTGCCACCCTCCTCTTTCCTGTAGCTGGAGGTGGCCTGGAGGCCCGCCAGGCCGTGGGCCAAGTCGCCTCCACTGATCGCAGTCCACGTGGTGCATATCTGACACAGGAGGCCTGGCCTGGGGCTTGGAGCCCTCTCCTCCCTCCCGCGCTGCCTGCAGGGCCGGGCCGGGGGCTGACGGGGCAGGGGCAGGGGCGTGAGTGACTGTGCTGAGCTTGCTGTGGCCGTGAGAACTGGCCGCCCCTGCTCCCAGCTCTTTGAAGCAGCTCAGGTCGCCGGCCTGGTGTGGTGCCCGGTGCGGACTCCTGCATTTCCAGTCCATCCAGATCCCGAGGGGAAGCCACACTGTGCAGTCCAGGGCCCTGTGGGAAGGCGCCTCTGGGCAATTCTCTGAGCCCATCAGCCTCCCAGCCCCGGGCTTGGCCTCCCTCCCTGTCCCCGACAGGGCCTGCAGAGGCCACAGCTCCCGCCCGCAGAGTGGGCAGCCTCTGTCTGGCTCTGTGGGGGCCCGGCCACTGAAAGGCAGGCAGGGACGGCAACTGGCAGCGTTGGGGTTTTCGGAGACCACAGCCTCCGGGTGGGAGGGAGGATTCTGAGCGAGGAGATTGCAAAGGGTGTGTCCAAGGCGAGAAAGAGGGGTCTGGGGTGTTCGTCCATGTGAGTGTGTGAGTGTACGTTTGTGTGTGACTGTGTGTGAGTATGTGTCTGTATCTATGTGTGTGTGAGTGTGTGTGTGTGTGAGTGTGTGTGTCTGTGAGTATCTGTGTCTCTGTGTGTGTGTGAGTGTGGGGGTGTGAGTGTGTGTGGCTGGGGTGCGGGTACAGGAGGCAGAGGTGGGGCTGCTGCCCAGGGAGCCGGTGAGCAGATGGGTAGGGCGGTGAGAGCACGTTTCCTGGGGCGAGTCCCTCGCACTCTTGGAACTGGAGACCTTCAGAGCGGGAAGAGCCTGAAGAGACCTGCACGCAGGACCCCTGGGCTGGGGAAGCCGAGGCCAGGAGGCAGGGAGAGGCCCCCTCGACCCCAATCCCAGGGCTCACTTGGGAGGGTCCCAGGCTGGGAGGTCGGGCCCCGCTGTCCAGGCATTTGTGCTGTCAGTGTGCTGGGCGCCGGGCGGGCTGTGGAGGCGGCAGGTGCTGAATGCTGCTCCGGACAAGTGTCCTCCCCGCGGGTCGCACCCTGAGGCCGGGCCCCGTGCCCCCCTCCCAGCACCAGTCACCTCCCCACCAGGGCTTTGCCACAGCTTTTGTAGAGGCCCCCAGAGATGCCCACGTCCTGACTCCTGAACTGGGAATGTGACTTTTTTGGAGAAAAGGGTCTTTGTAGATGTGACCCAGTTAAGGGGCTAAATGATGTGATTGTCCCAGATGGGAGAAGAGATTAGGTCCTGGGCAAGAGGGCTTTGAGCTGCGTGTGGGGCTCGGGTGGGGGATGGAGGTGCGGGCATTCTAGCAGGGGGTTATGTGAGCAACACCCAGCCAGGGAGACGGGGACAAGGGGGTGGCCTGGTGGGAGCTCTGTCTCCAAGGCCAGGAGTGGGAGACACTGCTCTTGGGTCTCCTCAACTGAGATCCTTGCTCAACTCGAGGAAGGAAACAGCAAGAAATGCTAATCATTCTATCAATACAACTGTCTTTTGGGGGGATGATTTGTGTTACCATCCATCCATTCAAGCTCCCATTTCTCCTCTCTCCTTTCCTTCGCGCTCTTCACTCAAGCATCCATCCATCCACCCACCCACTCATTCATCTATCCATCCCTCCACCCATCCGAATGTCCATCCATCCATCCAAATGTCCATCCATCCATCCATCCATCCATTCAAATATCCATCCATCCATCCATCCATCCAT
>PVJC01013681.1:0-37598 GCA_004026665.1 Murina feae
AAAAAATGTATTTTAAACAGTAGGCAATGGATTCTCTCTCTGAAAGAAAAATATTAAAATAAACGGTTCTCAATAAAAAGATGAAATTTCCTTTTAAAAAGTTTTTCAAAAATAAAATGACTCAAAGTTACCACTCCAAAGATGGAATACATAAAGAAAAAAGAATTGGAGCAAGAGACGGGAGACATATTTTACAGCTCTTTCCCATTATTCCTTCTACTATCACAGGCCAGATCTTTTTCACTGGCTGGAAAAATCTGGACAAAACTATGCACTCAACAATGTCACCCTTAAAATAACACTTTAAAAGTATCATTTATTTTCAGCACAAGATTAAATCTCTTTATGTTTAGTTTATTGTTTGAATAAATTTTATCTGCTGAAATGTTATACTAAATAACAATACATTTTCACTTATGTTTTGTAATGATCTAAAATTTTTATATTTGAAATGCAATAATTTAGATTCACTGATGTTTTAAAGACAGAATTATATGAAAGAGTGAGTGGTGGTGTCATTTACTCTGTTACTGCAAATGCTCAAGGGAACTCGAGTCTCATCATTTCTGCCTCATTCCCCTGGAGATACCCTAACCAAAGAAATCTTCCTTGATGATGCATCCTTAGCAGGCAATACCATAGAGTGACTTAGAATGAAGGACTTAGAATGCCTTCATCTAAACTGTAATAAATGGGTAGAAAACATTGTGCCCTTTACCGTTTCAGATGTACTAAAAGCACAGGTGGTAACTTCCAGATTTCTATCTTTTTTAGAGAATCCCTTCGAGCTCTGCAATGACTGCAGTAAAACCTGTTATTATCTGTGAGTTTTTCTTCTTTGGAAAATAACCTAAGGCAATCCTGGAGGGCAAAAAGAAAATAGTAGATAGTCATTAGTTCATTTCTTTAACACAATGTCATTGAGCATCTTTTCAGTAATTTACTCTGCCTAGTGAAGGGTACCATAGTAAAATAGAACAAAATACTTCCTGCCCTCACAAAGTAATGATCTGGTGAAGAGTGCAGACCAGAGAGCCTTCACTGACACCAGTGTGGCGAGGGCTGCCTGTGGTGACCAGAAGAGGTACTGCATCTCCTGAGAGCATACTTCTCAGGGAAGTCTTATTGGAAGAAATGACATCCTCAAAGAAGCTAACATGAGAGATCAACAAGCGACCTAAATCACATTGCTGTTGTATGGAAAACAGGATGTTCATTTGATATCCCCATGTAAAAAGCAAATTCTTACAAAAATAAGACCTAAACTAAAATCAACATAATTTCCATAATTTTAAATTAACTTTACAAACTTCAAAATACAAACTTAAAAATAGCCCACCTATTACTTATCAGTTCTAAAAGAATATTTAATAAGAAAATAGATCTGAAAAACAAAAGAATTCTTTCTTGGGAAATTTTTTCTAATCCACATAAGCCTAATTAAAACAATTTATGTGTTAGTTTTATCTATGTTTATAGGGGAAAAAAGACAGACATAAATGGCTGAATAAAGTATATCTTTATATGCATGCAAACAGCATTGTTATTCAGTAAGTCCTTTTCTCTCAATGATAAACTTACCTGTAATGTACATTTACTAGAGGATGCTAGGGGTAGAGACAAGTACATGAAGGCCTCAAATGTCCTAGACTTTCTGTGACAGGTGAGGCACTGTACTGTGGATTTGAACTGACCCTGGAAAAGTGCTACAATAATGGATTCATTGAGCTGTTTGTGTTTCTGCCAAGCATGTTCTGCTGCTTTAAAGTCATCAAGATGATCATTATTTTCTTCTTTATGTCGCTTCCGATTATCAGCCTGGAAATAAGATTATTTAAACTCTATATTAGTATCTTAAAGTCAGCATCGAAATATAAAATTGACAGAAATGTATTAAAGACATTGTGGATTTTGAAATACTTCTGATTCTTTTCATAAAGGAGTTCTAATTTCATTAAGCACTACAAACAAATTCTAGCCAAATAACCCACTTTATCAAAAGAGTGTGACTTGTGAGAATTGCTTAATAAATTTTTATTTAAAAAGCTAGAAAGTCTGGTTTTAGAAACAGAAAACATGCTGGGAGTTTGGGCTATAATTAGACAGATGTTACTTTGTTGTCCTAGTTTCAGGGATGCATGTGAGCACATATATACTCTAGAGGCCCAGTGCACAGAATTCTTGCATCAATAAGGTACTTAGCCGCTGCTGGCCAGGTATTCCCTCCCTTCCCCAGCCACACCAGGCCTCTAATATAATAGTACATACAGAACATAACAAATACATATAATATGCAATCTATACTAATAAAAGCCTAGGTGGCCCTTGCATGTGACATTGTCACAAGATGGCCACCACAAGATGGCTACGTGCACAGCAGAGGCGGGGCCTGGTGGCCGCTCTGCAGTGAAGCCTAGGGGTCCCGCAGCTCTGCATGGCGCAGAGGAGGCCAGTCCCAGTGTCTCTGCCGCCTCATGCGGAAGAGGCAGGTTGCAGCAGGGGAGGGCAGTTGGGGGCAATCGGGCCGGCAGGCAGAAGCAGTTAGGGGTAATCAGGCAGGAGAGTGATAAGGAGCCAGCAGTAGGTCCCAGGTTGTGAGAGGGATGTCTGACTGCTGGTTATCCCTCGAAGGGTCCCAGATTCGAGAGGGTGCAGGCCGGGCTGAGGGACACCCCTTCCCCATCCCATGCGTGCATGAATTTCATGCACCAGGACACTAGTAATATACAAAAGTAATAAAAAAGATGCTTAGGCTGTCTACAGCTAATCTTGTATAAAATCATGTTTATAATTTTCCTTTCATATACCTTTGGGTCACAAACACAATAACAACAATTTTAACATTTATAAATTTCTCACAATACAACCTGCTAACATTTTAGAGAGTAAATACAAATTGTATACACTTCTTCAAATACTAGACCTATCAGATATATGTGTTTTATAGTTTTATGCATTAGTACAAAGTCACTAGACATGATAAACTAGCACTGAACAATCACCGAGTATAATTTTAAATTGCTATAAAAATTACATGTTGAACAACCCTAAAGAGCCTTTGCAACTTAGAACAATCAAAATTCTTACTTTATTTAGATCTTCATGGAGACCATCCATTAGGAACAGAAGCAGTTCTTGTGAATCTTGCTGGCTGTATCCTGCAAACTGGTCATTGATCTTCCCGATGGTGATTTTAAAGTCTTTTGGACTGATATACCTGTACTGTCCTGTCCATAGTGCTTTCATGATTATGCCAAATTCTTCCGCCACTTCACCTTTATGACCCAACAAATTTGACCTTGGCAAATAAAATTACAAAAAAGCAATAAAGGAAGTTGTAAGCAGTCAAGGTGCAGTGGGATCCTGATGTCAACATTAAACTATTAATGTACTATGCCTTACGCTAAAATACTTATTCACAGGTTTATCACCAAATACCCATCTGAATCTGACTTTGATTACACACCACTGACTGGTTTCTTTATGGCTGCCAGCCTTTACTGTCTCTTCTTACTCATCAGCAGGCTCCAGTTTATGGCCGTAAAGGTCTAGCCTCTTGCACTGATCCTTTCCTGTCTGTCCTTTACCTATTAGAGGTGTTTCTCTACATTTTTCTAAATAAAAAAAAATTACTTTCCTCTTTCTTACTCTGACTTCACTGGAAGGAGTTGGGTGGTTACATCACTCTTAAAAAACACATTTTTTAAAGTTGGTATCAGGGAGAGAAAGGGAGAGGGAGTATTAACCATTTGTATGCCTTAAACTTCTATAGACACAAGTTGCAGACCTTTTTAAATTAAATTAAATATATCGTGGCAGTTAAGTGGTTAATCATTGACTGGCTGCCTCCTCCACCCACTCTACTGGGGAATGCGCCTGCAACCCGGGCATGTGTCCTGACCAGGAATCAAACCGGGTCCTCCTGATTCATAGGTCAATGTTCAACCATTGAGCCACACCAACTGGGCTATATCACTCTTTTAATATTATATTGCAAAAAATATTTCTTTACCTGTTAATATCATCCTGATAACAATTTCGGTTGAAATAGTCAGCCAAATGTGTAGCATTACATAGGCACTGCAGTATTGAGTTCATGTAACAAGTATTTCCTAAATTACGAAGTCCAGTGAGAGCTGGTCCAGATCCTCCAAACACAGGATTGAGGTTCCGAATCTGAGAAGCAGAAAGCCTTGTGATCTCAGCTTTAGGATAGCATGCTGGCCTGAGGAAGAAAAAGCGTACAAAATGTCTTAGAATGCACAGCATGTGAAAATAAGGTTTACACGACAAATGGCAGCGAACTCCAGGATGTGTAGTATGGTACACAGTAATCTTGTAAAGTGTTAATAACTCAGCTCTAAGGTCCTAGGTCTTACTGAACATTTATCATCAAGGTGACACATACTCTGTGACCCTCCCATGAAACAAACACCTTTAACCTCTTTTGTGGTCCATGGGTCTTACAGACATCCTGAGCTAGATCTCTGTTTCTCATGAATAGGTAGAGTCTTCAAGTGAAGAAGACTCTTTCAAACTCCTTTAAATGATTCTGGGAAGTTTAGTATTACCAAATGTTGAATTCAACAGAATGCAAAAAAAAAAAAAAAAAAAAAGCCCTAACTGGTTTGGCTCAGTAGATAGAGTATCAGCCTGCAGACTGAAGGGTCCCAGGTTCAATTCCGGTAAAGGGCATGCACCTTGGTTGCGGGCACATCCCTAGTGGGGGGTGTGCAGGAGGCAGCTGATAGATGTTTCTCTCTCATCAATGTTTCTCGCTCTCTATCCCTCTCCCTTCCTCTCTGTAAAAAATCAATTAAAAAAAAAGAATAAAACACACACACCTGGGTGGGCAAAAGTAGTTTATATCAAAAATAATACATTAATAAATAATAATACAAGAACATACTCTGTTTCATGTACTCACAGTTGTAAACCTGTACACTACTATGGAATACATCAAAGGAGGAAGAGGTTATTTGGGTACTATTCCCTAAGGTTGAGAGATGTGCTGACAAATATGGTAGCCATTAGCTACAGAGGGATGGCTAAATTAAAAATATTGATAGTAAAAAAAATTTCAGCTCCTCAGATACACTAGTCACAATCCAAAGTAGCCACTACCACACTGGATGGTACAATCCAAAACATCTCTATCATTAAAGATAGAGTATTTCTATCAACATGTCTACTGGACAGCATTAGATTAGTGAATGCCTCTAAGACTTTGTCATTTAGGATATTTGAACTACTGTAGCACTAAGAAAAATCTTAACTGGTAGGTCTTTCTGTTATTATTGATCCTAATCATTAATAGTTCTACCCTGAAGGAATATATATATTTATTTATTTTTAGATATATTTTTATTGATTTCAGAGAAGAAGGGAGAGAGAGAGAGAGAGAAAAACTTCAATAATGAGAATTATTGATCAGCTGCCTTCTGCACACCCCCTACTGGGGATCAATCCCACAACCCAGGCATGTGCCCTTAACTGGAATCAAACCCAGGCCCTTCAGTCTTCAGGCCGATGCTCTAGTCATTGAGCAAAACCAGCCAGGGCCATCCTGAAGGAATATTAAGAACACACTGAACTATATTTCAATTGCTTTTCTTTACATGTGCTCAGGTGTTTGCACTCATTTACTCTTTCTGTTTAATATATATAAAAACACATAAAGTGCACATGTAATAGTCTTTAAAACTGTGAAATTAACAAGCTTTATTAAGAATGATGATGCAAGAAGAAATTAAATCTCACCAGTTTTAATAGTGAGGCCTAAAATCTGTAACTAGATTTAGATTAAAAAAAAAAAATCTCCAAGTAAGTCCTCAATTGGCAAGGTAAGTTCTCACGAGGAAAATATATCAACTACATTTTTGCGAAGTATTACCACAGGGATCAAAAAGACAGCCATGTTGGAATTCCTTAGCAATTAACAAGGTGTATATTATAAACAGGAAAACAAAGCCATTTATTTCTACTTCCATCTATTCCCCTCCCCCAAAAAGGTAAATATCAGAAGTGGTAAGTGGACTTAAATATTATCTCCTCATAACCCTATTTATCAGAAGCCAGGAACATCAGAGTATTCAAAAGGGATAAAGCTAGGAACATATAACAAGATGTTGTTTAGAGAAAACTACATGAACCTATGGATCACTGTTTGTGAACAGCCAATAGCAGAAATGCAATGAAGGAAAAGGGAACAGAATGAGGATTAGAGCTGACACACAGTACAATGCTTGTTATTTTACTGACCAACTTAAAAAAAAAAGTTTAGAATCTGAGAGGTGCAACTAAACTCAACAAGCTTATAAATTATGCTCCTTAAAGAGAGATTTAAGAACTATGAAAACTTCCAGGTAGTCTATAGCATAGTGTTTTAAAATGTAATAATATATACCTTTATATCTACTTTAATGCTTATGATAGCCTTCTCTGACATATTTAAATTAGCACTTGGGAGAAAAACCAAGGACATTTTAATCTAGTAATTTCTTTTCCCCTCTATGGTAACTAGTAATGGCTGGTGAAGCCATCCACAGAAATTTCTGACTCCCTGACATAAATAAGTTATGTTTAGAGTAGTTTACAAATGTAGCAGATTATTCTAGTTTCAGGAGTTAGGGTAAACTTACTTGTTTTCCCGATTGACTGTTGGAGTGACTGTTGGCTTCCTCTTCTCTTCCTCTTGGATGGCCTGGGTTATATCTGGGGAGGAGTAGGAGCGCTTCAGCTTAGACGGCTCCCGGTCCCGCTCGGCGGGGATCTGTGGCTTGGCTTTATGAGTTGGAGGGGTGGAAGGAAGTGCAGATGAAGGAGCCATTTCCGGTGGATACATATGAACTGAGTTGGTGGGTGAATGATAATAACGAAAAGTTCCAGTGATTGAGTCAAGAAACTTCATTGAAAAAGAAAAAAAAGAAACAGGTCAAAATACAATGACCATTGCGTGAACAGAAAAACCACTCAAAAGTATTCCACTACTAAATTTGCTTTTGGATTAAAATAATTTAGACAAAATGATGATAATCACTTCTATAATTAAACTTTCAAAAAACTTTAGGTTTTAAATGACAAATGCCAGTAATGCTCATATATTATAGACAGCATTTCAGATCGAATACTCAAAAATCTAACTCTGCTATAATTAGGAAAATCTTCTATAATGAAATAGAACTGAGTGCATTAAAAACAAAAAAACAAAAACCCTCCCCCCACCACCCCTAAAGAATACAATTAACCATGCTAATTTTGAGTTTTACCTTGACCCAGCCTATAGGTAGTCCTGGTACAATCCTCCCCATTTCTTCACTTCGTGTTCTTGTCAAAGGTTCCCGGGCCTTGTTTATTTAAAAAAGAAAAAAACAAACAAACTGATTTTTCAATGAATTTCGTCATATACAAACTTAAGCTGCTAGTACCAGAGAACCAAAAGCCTTGTGTTGGTTAACCTTTACATATAATTCTTAAATAAAGCTCATAAAAACAAAGGCAAAGATGTCTCATAAAAGGCCTATTTCAAAAGTTGTGATGAAATATACGTAAAATTTACCATCTTAACCTTTTCCTTTCCATCTTAACCATTTTTATATTCACATTGTTGCACAACCCATTTCCAGAACTCTCTTCATCTTGCAAAACTGAAATTCTGTACCCATTTAAACAACTGCCTACTCACTCCATCCCCGGACCTCCTCAGACCTCTGACAATCACCACTGTTAATTCCTATCTCCATGAATTTGACTGCTCTAGGTACCCGACACAAATGGAATCACAGTTTGTCCTTTAGTGACTGGTTTATTTCAGTTAGCCTAACATCCTCCAGATTGATCCACAGTGTAGTATGTATGTCAGAATTTCCTTACTTTTCAAGGCTGAGTGATATTCCATTGTTTGTACATACCACATTTGTTTATACATTCATCTGCTAATGGTTACTTGGATTGCTCCCATCTTTTATCTACTGTGAATAATACTGCTATGAAAATAGATGTATAAATAGCTCTTTGAGGTCCCACTTTCAATTCTTTTGGGTATATATCCAGAAGCAGAATTCCTGGATATATAGTAAGGCCTAAGTATTTTTTAATTTCGTAAAATAGAATGTACTATTGTACTTTAAACAGGAAGACAAACAGCATATAATAAGGTAAAAACAAACACAAATCAGCAACCAGAGGTAGCAAAGATTCCCTCAGAGAGATTTTAAGAATGAATGCTAGGGTAACAATTAACATATGATATGTTATAATCCATGTTTTTCTCCACCCAACGAACGACTACTTACTTTATTTTTTTCAGTGTCTTCTGTATTCTCTCTAAAAGTTCCAGTCTTTAGAATTCCACTTTCTGGGTGTCCTTTAATCTTAACAGGCTATAAAATTATTAAAACTTCAGAAGTGAAAAAACAGTTGAATTTCCCCCCCATATACACTTACCTACCTAATATAAGCAAATTTACCAAAATGAAAATATAAAGGAGAAAAAATTGTGACCTCTGAAAAGTTTATGCAATTTTATTGTCAAAGTAAAGGTGGTAGAGCCCATGTGAGATTTCCTAATATTAAAGACTAGAGGCCCAGTGCACAAAAATTTGTGCACTTGGGGGGGTCCCTCAGCCTGGTCTGTGCCTTCTCGAAGTCTAGGACTCCTCGGGGGATGTCCACCTGCTGGCGTGCCTGGCTAGCCTGGGTGAGGGGCTGATGTCCGTTTCAGGCTGCCCACAGACTCTTCAGGGTTCGGGTCCCTACTGGGGTGCCTGGCTGGAAGCAGGTATCTGGGATTTATTTAACTTCTATAATTGAAAATGTGTTGCCTTGGTCCCCCGCTCAAAGCCTGAATTGCCCCTGGCAACCCAAGGTCCCAGCCCCGCATGTATCTGGGGTTTATCTTCTATAAATGAAACTTTGTAGCCTTGAGTAGAGCTAAGGGCCCAAAGGGCCCTGGCTTCCTTCATTGCCCAAGGCAACTCCAGCTCTGTGGCCGCTACCATCTTAGTTAATTTGCATACTTGGTGGGCGTGGCTTGTGGGTGTAACGGAGTGAGGGTCAATGTGCAACTCTTTTATTAGATTAGATAAAGAACTAAAAATTTCTCATCAATCAGTAAGTCACAGTGGATTGTGAAGCACTGATTCATAATACATGGCCAAGTACAAGACAGCAGTCATTAGTATAATTCATCAAGGCCTCTTTTGAACAATAAATAAATATGCTTTTATTTAAACCTCATATGATTTTGGTTACCTTGAAGGTAGCATGTTTCCCCCCCCCCCACCAAAAAAATGTATTAAAGAGAATGAATAGTTGTAAAATTTTACAGTGATATTCAAAAGTGTAAAATCCCATTTTATTTCCTTTTAGAACGCAGCATAATTTATTTTACAAATTCACTTTAGCCTGGCTGGTGTGGCTCAGATGCATTGTCCCATGCATCAAGAGGTAACTAGTTTGATTTCCAGCCAGGGCACATGCCACCGTTACAGGCTTAATCCCCAATAGGGGCTATTAAACTATATTTTTTATTGATTTCAGAGAGGGAAGGGAGAGGGAGAGAGATTGAAACATCAATGATGACAGAAAATCATTGACTGGCTGCCTCCTGCACACCTCCTACTGGGGATTGAGCCTGCAACCTGGTCATGTGGCCTTGACTGGAATCCAACCCAGGGCTCTTCAGCATACAGGCTGACGCTCTACCCACTGAGCCAAACCAGCTAGGGCATGTGTAATAATTTTAATAAAATGTATTCTAGAATAAATTACATATTTTGCTCACTTTTAACAGGAACATACAATGAAAAACAAAATAGCAGCACACAATGAAAGCAATCTTAACTTTTTTTTCAATCCTATATAATAAAAGGCTAATATGCAAATTGTCCCCTTAGGAGTTTGACTGCTTGCTATGATGTGCACTGATCACCAGGGGGCGGTGAAGAATGAAAGAAGGCCGAATGGTCCTGATCACGGCCAGGCCTATGGACCCTACCTGTGCACAAATTTCATGCACAGGCCTTTAATGTGTTATAAGAAACATCAAACATTATATGTGGTAATCTCAGGGATATTTAGATCTGTAGGAATATTTGGCACCTATACTAAACTAGAAATATGAATGTGTTACGTTCATTATGTTCTTGTGACTGCCTACCGCTAAGTATAGCAAGACGGAAAGAAAGTCACTTTGGAATCTCACTGCATATGTGATCTTGGGCAAATTAACCTCTATTCAATTCACTTGTAAACAGAATAGCTCATGGAGTTATCATTAGGAGGAATAAGATAATGTAGAGGAAAACATTGGTCTATAGTAGCTACTCAATGAATAATATTTAAATGATAAGAGCTCATAAGTTCCAATTCTATAAGTAAAGTATTAGTACATGGGCTTCATTTCTCTAACTTTGGGTATTTAGAAAGGTCATTGTATGGCAGGTATATTTTTGATAGCTAAGGTTACCAGACCAGAGTTCCCTGAATAAGAGAGGCATTAATAATTGTTAACTTTGGTATATGCCTGAACTGCTGCTTGAGAAGTATAGACATGAACAATATTTAAATATGATATTTCACCTTCCATCAAAAGTCATTTTCACACTACCAAAATTATATTTCCATTTAAATGTAGGTAAAAAAAGGCTGTAACTATTCCTGTTATTATAGAAACTTGTTTAGTGTTCAAAAGGGAAAGCCACTGTTAATTGCGTAACAGAGGAAAAAAATTGACAAAAAATGTTCCCAACAGTTGAAGAAACCAATTTTGGGGGATAGCCCAGGGCAGAGAAAGGCTACATGAATGGGGTTATTGCCAGTATTCTTGATTACATGAAGCAACAAACAAAATGGCAGACCTGACCAAAAAATTTTAAAAAAATCAAAAAATCATTCTACACAAAAAAATGTCAGGCCATTTAAATATCACTGATTTAGGACATATTCTAAACCACTGGTTCTCAACCTTCTGGCCTTTTAAATACAGTTCCGCATGTTGTGACCCAACCATAAAATTATTTTTGTTGCTACTTCATAACTGTAATGTTGCTACTGTTATGAATCGTAATGTAAATATCTGATATGCCGGATGGTCTTAGGTAACCCTTATGAAAGGGTCATTCGACCACCAAAGGGGTCATGACCCACAGGTTGAGAACTGCTGTTCTAAACAGATACAAAATTTACTATATAAATACCAGAGGCCCGGTGCATGAAATTTATGCACGGGGAAGGGCATCCCTCAGTCTGGCCTGCACCCTCTCCAATCCAGGACCCCTTGAGGGTCATGCTTTCTGCACTCCGGGACCCCTGGCTCCTAACTTCACACCTGCTTGCCTGCCTGATTGCCCCTAACCAACTCTGCCTGCCTCATCACCCCTAAATGCTCTGCTGCCAGCCTGATTGCCCCAAACTGCCTCTGCCTTGGCCCCACACCCGGGATCCAAGATTCCTTCCTCTGACTGGCCGCAGGTATCCGGGACTTGGGCTAGCTTTGCCTGTGCTGGCCACAGCCACAGGGGACTGTGGTCACACAGCTTTGTCTGGGCCACAGCCACAGGTGCCTGGGACTGTGGGGCAGGTGGATTTTCTCCCTCTCCTAGGCCGCAGGTGCCCCAGACCACAGGGCGGGCAGCTTTTATCTCCCCCAGGCTGCTGAGCCCGGGAACATGGGGCGGGTGGCTTTTCTCCCTCTCCCCAGCTGCAGGCACTGGTGCCTGGGACCATGGGGTGGTTGGCTTCTCCCAGGCCCAGCTTTGTCAGAAGGACGTCCAAATGGTAGCCAGGAAGAAGTCCAGTCTAATTAGCATATTACCCTTTTATTAGTATAAATAGTATAGATTGGGCACCTAATTCCTCCATACAGAAGAGTGTATTTCATTCTAGTCTTTTGATGATTGTACATCAAAATAAAAATGTTGCTATTCATTTCAATTAAAAATGTTATATTTCACAGACACAAAGAGCAATTCCATTCTCAACCAATCAAAGCAGAATAAGTGAGCAAATGTAGATGGATCAGTACAAATCTCCCTCTACCAAACTACTTAGAATGCCTGCCCTGTGTATGGAATGTTCCTGGTGTTATCTTTTCATGTACATTTTATTTCCCTTAGCTGACAATTTATACTGTTTATGTCTGCTTACCTTGCCTGAACTTGCATCTCCTGCCACAGAGGAATGGGGCACATCTCCCACTGACTTTTTCTGTACCTCGGGGGTGGGACACCTTTCCCCCCTATCCTCCACAGATTTCTTGGCATTGGTAGTTTCATGTTCATTTTTACTTTGTCTTTTTACTCCTGTTATTTCTCTGTCCCTCTTTGCTGAGGTTTCTTTATCTTCTTTCTTGACCTGTTCACTCTCTCTCTTTTCCAGTTCTTTTACCTTTTGTTGCTTCTCTGTGATTTCATTTTCTTCAGCTTCTTGTTTCTTTCTGGCTATTTGTTCCTGTTCTTCTCTCCTCAGTTTCTCTTTCTGTTCCTCTTGCTGTCTTTTCCGAAGTTCTTTTTCTTTTTTGTTTTTCTCCATTAAAAGAGCAGTTTCTGCATGAATACGAGCTTTTTCTTCATCTGTTAACATGGCAGTTGGAGGGGGGAGTACTGGCTTTGTGGAACGATCAGGAACAACTTTTCCATTCTGAGGAAACTGTTGCTCATGATCTGTAATTTCAGATTTTATTCTATGATCTTCAGGCAATCTGACTGCTGGTTTTTTAGTACGATCAATCTAAAGCAACAAAAACAGAACATAGTATACTTTTGTCAAAATCCAGGAACTCACGTCTTGAAGTCAAGTTGTGATTAAAAAACCCATCACTTTATGGAGACTTCTGCCAGAATATCTTTTTGTAAACTACCCTCATGAGGCACTTGGCACTCTCAATTCCACACATTCAGTATATCCTAGTGTGTTCTGTAGATGGAAGAGTTCATCCTAAAACATAAAACCTAGACCTGGGCATACCTAGACTTAAGTTTCATTACTACATATTCAGTTGCCTAGCGAGTAACTTCATGTGAGTATCTCACATATAACACAAACCTAATATGAATTCCATGATTTCCCCCACAAACATGGTTATCTTGTGGATATAAACACTATCAAAACAGCAGCTCAAACTAGAAAACTGAGTCTCATATGTTCTTCCCTGCCCTTGTGCGGTCTGATGATCTTCCTTTCTCTTTCCCTTTCTCTCTCTCTCTCTCTCTCTCTCTCTCTCTCTCTCTCTCTCTCTCTCTCTCTCTCTCTCTCTCTCTCTCTCTCTCTCTCTCTCTCTCTCTCTCCTTCTCCATTAGCAACAGCCAAGTCCATGCCAACACTCTTACACAGCTTCCAACCAGTTGCCTCATTCCTTTCTCTTGCCTCCCTTCTATTCCTCTACATTGTGGCCAGAGTAATAATTTTAAAACAGAAATCTATGTTATTCACCTGCTTAACACATTTTTTTGCGGGAAACGAGTAAAATCGGATCCACCAGGGAGACTGTCAATGGACATGAGGAAACATACATTGGAACCTCTAGTTGGAAGCCGCAAAAATAAAAATGTTTTATGTTGTTGTCGTGTGTGTGCCGCTCATAAACTACACAGTGAAACGCGGTACATGTGCAAGTTTTGTAATGTACCCCTGCACAAAGGAAAGTGTTTCAAACGCTACCACACAGTGAAGCATTATTAGGTTACAGTTTTTTTTATAAGATCTGTTGAAAATTTCGAAAAAATACTGTAATTTTGTATAAAATTATTTTGATTGTGAAAGAGTGTGTTTTTATGTCTACCTAGAATGCAGTAATTTTGTGTACATAAAAAATACAATAACACATATTTTGTAAAGTAAATAGAGACCTCTTTTTAAACTAAAACACTGAAAGTTTCATAGAAAAATATCAAATAGATCGAAAGATATGAATATTTTACGGAAAGTCTAATTTTAGCGAGAAAATGTCAAAAAAGCCCTGTGTTACGACACAATTTGGCGGGAAAATGCCCGATTACAAAGTGTTAAAACCGTTATTTTAAACAGCAACTCACTGTACCCAGATTACATCTAAAATCCTTACCAGGGTGATCTCACCTCTGCCTATCTCCCCAATCTTATTTCATATCATCCTATACACCAGCCATACTTTCCTTTTCATACACACTGCATTCTTACTGAATATATTGGGGTGACACTGGTTAATAAAATTATAAATTTCAGATGTACAATTCTGTAATACATCATCTGTGTATTGTATATTCACCACCCCAAGTCAAGGCTCCTTTCATCACCATTTATCCCCCTTTACCCTCTTCTACCTCCTTCCTCTCTGGTAATAACCATACTATTGTGTCTATGAGGTTTTTTTCTTTTCTTTGCTTATTCCCTCCGTTTTCACCCAGCCCACCTGCCCCCCTCCTCTTACAGTTGCCAGTCTGTTCTCTGTATCTATGAGTGTTTCTATTTTATTTGTCAGTTTATTCTGTTCATTAGATTCCTATGATACTTGTCTTTCTCTGACTGGCTTATTTCACTTAGTATAATGCTCTCCAGGTCCATCCATACTTTCTTTTTACATTTTTATTTTATTATTTATTCATTTTTTAAAAACTGAGTTTATTGGGGTGACACTGGTTCACAAAACTATACTGGTTTAAGTGTACAACTCAATAAAACACCATCTGCACATTGCATCATGTGCCCATCTCCCCAAGCAGTCTCTGTCCTTTTCCCACCCCACTTTATCCACCTTCACCTACCCTCTAACCCTTCCCCTCTATCACCACTCTGTTGTCTGTCTGTGTCTCTGTGTTATCTAATCTAATAAAAGAGTTTCTGCAAATTAACCATCACTCCAAGACACCTAAACCACACCCACCAGCCAATCAAAGTGACTGTATGCAAATTAACCCAGCCAAGATGGCAGCCAGCAGCCACACAGCTACAGCAAACAGGAGGCTTCGTTGCCTACCTAGGCCTCCGCTCAAGGCAACAAAGTTTCAATTATAGAAAATAAATGAACCCCAGAAACCTGATTCCAGCCAGCCTCGCTGGGACGTTGGGTCAATGGGAGCTGTGGGCAGTATCAAAACGGTCTTCAGCCTCTCACCAAGGCTGGTCAGACACCCCAGTAGGGACTCAAATCCAGAAGGGACTGTGGGCAACCTGAAAACGGCCCTCAGCCTCTAACCCAGGCTGGCCAGGCTCCCCAGTAGGGACCGAAACCCAGAAAGGACTGTAGGCAGCCTGAAAACGGCCCTCATACCCTCCCCCAGGCTGGCCACACCCCCATAGGGTGAGGGTATCCACTGGGGGGCTTGGCTAGGCTGAAAACAGCCATCAGCCCCTCACCTAGGCTGGCCAGGCACGCCAGAAGGTGGACATCTTCCAAGGGGTCCCAGACTGCAAGAGGGCATAGGCCAGGCTAAGGGACCCTCCCGCTCTGTCCCCCCCCACCCGAGTGCACAAATTTTTGTGCACCAGCCCCCTAGTATCTATATATAAAAAAACCTAAGTGACTGAATGACTGGTTGCTATGATGTGCACTGACCACCAGGGGCAGATGCTCAATGCAGGAGCTGCTCCCTGGTGGTCAGTGTGCTCTCACAGCAGGAGTGCCAGATGCCAGGCTCACAGCTGGTGAGCATATCTGTGGTGGTATGAATCTCTCCTATATCTGCATCAGTGCTACTGAGCGGCGGTGGAGCCAGGATGAGTGGGAGTGGCATGGTGCCTGGCCTGGGGTCTGGCTCCTCCCTGGCCGCATGCTGTTTCGCACACTGCTATATCCTTTGAGGGATGTGCAACTGCCAGTTTTGGCCCGATTCCCACAGACCAGGATGGCATCCCCTGAGAGGTTCTGAATCTCGAGAGGGTGTAGGACAGGCTGAGGGACTCCACCAGTGCATGAATCTGTGCACCGGGCCTCTAGTGTTTATATGCGACTAGAGGCCCAGTGCACAAAAATTTGTGCACTCGGGGTGGGAGGGGTGGGGGGCGCGTGTTCCTTAGCCCGGCCTGTGCCCTCTCGCAGTCTGGGACCCTTCAGGGGATGTCCACCTGCTGGCTTAGGCCCGCTCCCCGGGAGACCGGGCCTAAGCTGGCAGTCAAACATCCCTCTGACAGCCCGGGAGTCCTCGGGGGATGTCCACTTGCCAGTGGGGAGCAGGCCTAAGCTGCAATCGAACATCCTTAGTGCTGCTGAGGAGGCAGGAGAAGCTCTCACCACCACCACTGTGCTGGCAGCTGGCAGCCTGGCTTGTGGCTAAGCAGAGCTCTCCCTGTGCGAGCACACCTACCACCAGGACGCAGCTCCTGCTTTGAGCGTCTGTCCCCTGGTGGTCAGTGTGTCATAGTGACCAGTCATTCCATCTTTCTGCTGTTAGGGTCAATTTGCAGATTATCCTTTTATTATATAGGATACTTATCTTTCTCTGACTAGCTTATTTCATTTAGCATAATAGTCTCCAGGTCCCTCCATGCTGTCTCAAAGGGTAAAAGAAACTTCTTTTATACAGCTGCATAGTATTCTGTTGTGTAAGTGTAACCATTGTGTAAATACAGCACAGCTTTTTCATCCACTCATCTACTGACAGGCATTTGGGCTGTTTCTAGATCTTGGCATTGCAATGAACATAGGGGTGATTATATTTTTTTGAATTAGTGTTTCAAGTTTTGGGGGATATATCCCTTAAGTGGGATCGCTGGATCAAGAGGCAGTTCTATTTTTACTTTTTTGAGGGAACTCCATACTATTTTCAACAGTGGCTGCACTAGTCTGCATTCTCATCAACAGTGGACAAGGGTTCACTTTTCTCCAAGTTCTCAAGGCACTTGTTGTTTGTTGATTTATTGATGATAGCCATTCTGACAGATGTGAGATGGTATCTTGTGGTTTTCATTTGCATCTCTCTGATGATTAGTGACTTTAAGCAGTTTTTCATGTGTCTATTGACCATATGTATATACACTTTAGAGAAGTGTCTATTCAGGTCCTTTGTCCATTTTTTAACTGGGCTGTTTGTCTTTCTGTAGTTGAGTTGTAGAAGTTCTTTACACATTTTGGAAATTAACCCCTTATCAGCTGTATCACTGGTGAATATGTTCTCTCATGCCATAGGTTGCCTCCATTTTGTTGATGGTTTTTTTTTACTGTGCAAAAGCTTTTTAGTTTGATGCAGTTCCATTTGTTTATTTTTTTGTTTCCCTTGCCTGAGGAGATGCACTGACAAAAAAATTTTTGTTACAAGGAATGTGTGAGGATTTACTGCCAATGTTTTCTTCTAGGATTTTTATGATTTTGTGTTTTAAGTCTTTTATCCATTTTGAGCTGATTCTTGTTAATGGTTTATGTACCTGTCCAATTTTCCTAACACCATTTATTGAAGTCTTTACTCCTTTGTATGTTCTTTCCTCCTTTGTCAATATCAACTGCCCATAAGGCGTGGGTTTTTTCTAGGCTGCCTACTCTGTTCTACTGATCTGTATGCTTGTTCCTCAAAGATGCCATGTTCCTTCCCAACACAAGCTTTTATGTTAGCTACTCATCTAGATAATTCCCACCACAGCATTACATCTTGGTGTAAATATCTTTCCCTTAAAAGACTTGGTGTAAAAGTTTTTCCTGATCCCTAAACTAGCCAAGTACCCTGATATACATATCCCCCTAACACCCTATTCTTTTCCCTAATAGTACTTACTAGAATTCTGATTAACTATAATTACTTGTTTAAAACCTTCTTCTCTCCTATAATATAAGTTTCAGGAGGGAAGAGATTGTGCCGAATGTGTAATAAATACATATATTGTTGTAAGAATGAATAAAATATTCCTAAAAGATAAAATTCTAAATACAAGTTGACCAGTAAACCACCTAAATTCCTGATTTATTGTGTTAAAGGTTTTTATTTCAATTTAACTGCATACTAATCCTACAAAATCTTTAGAAGTGATGCTAGCGTAATTTTTGGTGAGGTCAGTTTACTAAAACAAAAATGAGAACTTATAAGAGTATCTTCTAGTAACAACCTGCATAGTGGTCCTATAAAATGGATTCTATGTTTTTCCACTAAAAAATGATACCATAGGAAGAAGTTAGTGAAGAAAAACATCATTCCTTTGTTCCTCACTTCTCTTTTTGCCTCACCACTTAAAAAAAAAATTTGCCCTCAGTGGATAGAATGTCAGCTTGCGGTCCAAAAGGTCCCCAGTTTGAATCTGGTCAAGGGCACCAGCTCACAACTATGGCTCGATCCCCAGTCCAGGTTGTGCAGGAGGCAGACAATAAATGATTCTCTCTCATCACTGGTTTCTCGCTTTCTCCCTTCATATCTGAAATCAATAAAATATATGTATATTTTAAAATCTATTCTCCCTTCTTGCTTCTACATTTGAGAATGAAGTGTTAAGAACCACTATGAAGATGAGGTTATCTATAAAAGGTTGAACAGAAACCAAAATAAATGTTTCCATACACATTTTGGTAAATCAGTCCCTTTTTCCTTCATCTTAAAAGCATATCTATGATCATGTTACTTTCAAGTTTAAAATTCTTTAAATGGTTTCCTTGTGCCTACAGGATAAAATTCCAATCGCATCAGGTCTCACCTGATGACTCTTGACCATTTTTCCATTCTTACCTACTATTATTCACCTTACTCAACAGACAGCTGCATCCAAGCATGTCAAAACTACTCACCAGTCCCAAAGCATGCTCTGAGCCTTTAGTCATACAATTTTCTATTGTCTTTTCTATCCTCAAATCTTACTAAACTCTTAAAGCCCAGATAAAAACTCCGTAAAGACATCCCTGATACCCTCAGTCAGAATTTCTTTCCAATGACTACTAGAAAAATTATGATATTCTGCCTTATGCTATGGCTGATTTTGTACAAGACTCTCCTAAACATCAGACAGAATCCATGGCTTAAGCATATGTGTAAACCTTCATATTGTTTCATATAGAAAATCTTCAAAATGTTTTGATAAATTGCACATATCTCAAAGTCACAAAGGAATAAGTGTCCAATAACACTGATTAAATTGAAAAAAGTGCAATAACAAACTTTAAAAATTCTAAATTTTTTAAAATTATTATTAATACATGCCTGTTATTTATGTGCCAAATGCTAAGAAAACAATTAAAGCATTGTTTCAAAACCAAATACTGACATTACATATTTACCATCTGTAAGACAAGCTTTTTGGGAAAATACTGTGGGTTAAATAATACACACACACAAAAAAATCCAAAAACAAAAACAAAAAACCAGAAAACTTGAGTTGTTCAAGTTCACTGTGGTAATAACATAATCTTTTATTGGTATTGCCTGCAGTAAATAGACCACCAGCTGGGTTTAAAAGTCCTTCCAGTTATCCATTTTAATATCGCTGTGTTAAATAGAACTGAATTATAATAAAAATATTTTATGGCAATAAAGGTACCAAAGCGTAGATTCTTTTCATTGATATTTTTCTTTTTAAAATATTAAAGTTTATATATAAGCCTTCCCTTCCATCCTATGTATTTAAAGGAAAGGGACAGCCCTGGCCAATGTGGCTTAGTTGGCTGAACACTGTTCCATGCATCAAGAAGTCACTGGTTCGATTCCCTAGTCAGGGCACATGTCTGGGTTGTGGCTCGATCCCTAGTAAGGGGTGTGTAGGAGGCAGCCAATCGGATGTTACTCACTCACTTCAATGTTTCTCTTTCTCTCTCCCATCCTCTCTCTCTAAAATCAATAAAAACTATTTTTTTAAAAAAGAAGAAGAGAATGAAGTGGGAAGAAACACTATAAACATGAGGTTAACTATCAAAGAAAATTCATACCTGTGGAAAATTCTTTACAACAGGCACTGGCTGAATTATGGGTGAAACATCAGACTTAGAAGTAACAATTGGTTCAACTGAAGTTGATACAGTCAATTGTCTCATTCTCTCATCTTGATTATTTATGAATTCTATATTTTCACCCAGAGGAAGAGGTGGCATCTGTGCAGTAGGTTTAGAAGGAACTGGTTCTTCCAGGGAGGGATAAGTAAAATCCACTAAAATCCCCAAAAGAATAAGAAGAAATTAAAAGAACAGCAAACCCCATAAACAGTACTGACATAACGCATGCATGCTGTATGTGATAGTTAAATGTAAACTAAATGAGGTAACGATGGTAATAAAAAATTAAAAGTTAGGGGACTCAAAAAAAAAAAAATTAGGGGACTCATTCCCCCTCCCCATGTGGGAGTCTGTGCTGTGAGATTTTTTCTCCGTCCCTATGAGGGAGTATGTACTTGTTCTTCAATAAGTTTTACCTTTGCTGAAAATAAATAAATAAATAATAATAAAAATTAAAAATTAGCCGTGGCTGGTTGGGTGTTGTCTGGTGCACCAGGAGGCTGCCAGTTTGATTCCCTATCAAGGGCACATGCCCAGGTCGTTGGCATGATCCCTGGGAAGGGTCGTGCACGAGGCAGCCTATCGATGTTACCCTCTCACATCCATGTTTCTCCTTCTCTCTCCCTCTCCCTTCCTCTCTTTCTCTAAAAAATCAATAAACTTTTCTTAAAAAATTTTAAAAAAGAATTAAACAATAATTCCAGGCTATGAACATCTTGTATTTTTTATAACTGAAAACAAGTTTTTAGCTAATAGGACAAATGCATATATAACCAATAACATTACCTTAAGAACATAAATAATTTTAGGTTTATTTTACTGAAACAATTGTAATAAAAAAATTTCACATACATACATGAGATAGACACCTCTTCATTCTTGCCTCGTGGGGGTGGAGTGACTTTAGCATTTGTTGTGTATTGGGGATAACAAAGAAGCCAGTTTTCATAGCCTCCTTCTAAAACCAAAGGCTCGTTGCGCAGGACAGTTTTAGTTTCCCACTATAAAATAAGGAAATAGTGTTTTTAATAGGGCAGCTAAGAACACAACAAACCTCAATTTAAAAATTGCTCTCTTCAAGATTTATCTTCTAACTGATAAAAAATATGAGTGGGCCCTAGCTGGTTTGGCTCAGTGGATAGAGTGTCAGCCTGCAGACTGAAAGGTCCCGGGTTTGATTCTGGTCAAGGGTACATGCCGAGGTTGCGGACTTGATCCCCACTAGGGGTTGTGCAGAGGCAGCCAATCAGTGATCCTCTCTCATCAATGATATTTCTCTCTCTCTTTCCCTCTCCCTTCCTCTCTGAAATCAATAAAGATGTATTTAAAAAATAAAGAATTAAAAATTAAACGAAACAAATGGGTAGATTAGATTTTTAAAGCCAGACAAGTAATCAATGATCTTAGAAGAAAAATAAGCCTATATGCAATAAAATCCATCCATAACCTCACTACCCAGAGATACCACTTTAATATTTCAGTTTATTCTTTTCTACAAAGATACACGTTTTTAACATCATTTTTACAAAATAATCTTTTATGATGCTTTTATCTCATATGTCTACCTTTTATTAATAAAGAGCTGTATGTCATTTGTAATGATCAGCTAATATTCTATTTTACACACACCCGTAAACACACATACATATACACCAAAACTGAATTCATCATTTGAACACTTGTTATTTCCCCATTTAATTATAAACATTGAAGATCCTTCTTCATAAATGTATACACGCAATCAACTCCATTAGGGAATATCTCCAGAAGTGGAGTTGCCAAGCCAATCAATGCACACGAAGATCTTTATATTGCTAATCTTTGAAAGGATCCTAAAAAAGTATTTATTTTTGTAGAATAATATCCCAGGAGAACTATTGGTTTAAAGTTTGGTACATTTAAGCATAACCAATGGACAGGGGGGAAGGGGAGGTGGGGGGAAGGGCAGGGGGAAAAAAGATATATGTACTAATCTTTGTAATACTTTATGTAATAAAAATATTAAAAAAAAATAAAAATAAAGTTTGGTAGATGCTGCCAAATTGCCCTTCAAAAGGACAATACCAACTGATATACTTACTAACAGTGTATGAGAATACCCACTGTAAATCTTTACAATTTTTCCAAACCGGTGGGCACAGATGCTATTTTGTTTTAATTAGCATTTATTGTGAAACTGAACATCTTTTAATATGTTTATTAGTCATTTATATTATACTAGAGGCCCAGCGCACGAAATTGTGCAGCTAGGGTTCCTAGGGCTTAGCCTCCTGTGATCAGGGCCATTTTCTGCCCTTTCTCTAGTCCCCAGGTCAAACGCCACCTCTGCCACCAGGCTGTCAGGCCATTGGGATCACCAGCTCATCCCTGACTGCTTGGAGGCTCAGGCCTGTGGGAAAGCAGGCGCTAGCGACTTCACCTAAACATGCGTGCGCTGGACCAGCTGCTGATGGAACGTGCTGCCCACTAAGGGCTGCTCACACTGCCACCGGTGCTGGGGCTTGAGGTGGTGATGGAAGCTGCAGGGCACACCTGCGACCTACCCGCCGTGGTGTGAGCAGCACCTAATGGGCAGCGTGTTCCACCAGCGGCCAGCCTAGCGTACACCCATGGAAGTGAATTCACCAGCACATGCTTTCCCACAGGCCTGAGCCCCGAAGCAGCCACAGATGAGCTGGTGAACCCAACAGCCTGACAGCCAGCCCAGTCCTCCTGCCACCCACCCTGATTCCCCAATTCACTATCACTGATCCATCGGAGCCTGTGGGCCAGGGGCAGGGACCCAGAAGTCAGCCTTTCAGCCAGCTCACCAGTCCCCAGCCCCGCCTTGCCCCACTTGTGGGCCGGGGATGAAAGACCAAGAGGTGCTCAATGCACCTCATGGTGATCTGTCGTTTGGTCGTCACAGACACTGGCTTTTTATATATATATAAACTAGAGGCCTGGTGCACAAAAATTTGTGCACTTGAGGGGGTCCCTCAGCCCAGCCTGTGCCCTCTCGCAGTCTGGGACCCCTCGGGGGATGTCTACCTACTGGCGTGCCTGGCCAGCCTAGGTGAGGGGCAGAGGGCTGTTTCAGGCTGCCCACAGCCCCTTCAGGATTTGGGTCCCTACTGGGGTGCCTGGCTGGAAGCAGGTATCTGGGATTTATTTAGCTTCTATAATTGAAACTTTGTTGCTTTGGTCCTCCCCTTGAAGCCTGGGTTGCCCCTGGCAACCCAAGGTCCCAGCCCAGCAGGTATCTGGGGTTTATCTTCTATAATTGAAATTTTGTAGCCTCGAGTAGAGCTCAGGGCCCACAGGGCCCTGGCTTCCTCCATTGCCCCGGGCAACTTCAGCTCTGTGGCTGCCGCCATCTTAGTTAATTTGCATATTTGCTCCTGGCTGGTTGGTGAGTGTGGCTTGTGGGTGTAATGAGTGAGGATCAATTTGCATATTACTGTTTTATTAGATTAGAATATATAGAATGGATGATTTAACCTCATCTTTTGCCCATTTGTCTACAGAGTTTGCTATTCTCTTAGTAAACAGTAAGTGTACTCTAAATCTTTAAGAAAATAGGGCTTTGTCATATGTTACAAAATCTGTCCGGGTTGATTTTTACCTTCTTTATGAATTTTTAAACACAGATATGTTGACTTTCCTTAATGGTGTTTTCATTTAGGATCAAGATAATGAAAACACTTTTTTCCCCCAGATAATAAAAATCCTTTCCCCCTAGTAGTTCATTGTTTCAATTAACAAATTTTTATCTTTGACTCATTTGGAGTCTAGTGTAGTCTAAGAAATTAAGGTATGGATCCCATTCTTCTACCTACTGGCTAGACTGCTGCTATCCCTAAACCATTCATTTAAATCCATCTTTTCCTCACTAATTTGTTATTTTACCTTTATCATATACCAAATTCTCAAATATCTTAGGTTGAACTTTATGAAATTGCTTCTTTTGTAGGTCAGTACTAGTTAAATATTGGCACTTTCATGTATCAACCTATCCTTGAGTATATTTCTAGATTAGAGGCCCAGTGCACGAAATGTGTGCATGGTGTGTGTGTGTGTGTCCCTCCACTCAGCCTGCACGCTCTCCAATCTGGGACCCCTCAAGGGATGTCCGACTGCCTGAGACCGGGCCTAAATGGGCAGTCGGACATCCCTTTCACAATTCAGGACTGCTGGCTTCCAACTGCTTGCCTGCCTGCCTGATTGCCCCTAACTGCCCTTTCTTATCAGCCTGGTCACCCTCAATGCCCTCCCCTGCAGTCCTGAGTCTCCCCCCTCAAGTACCCTCCCCTGAAGGCTTTGTCACCCCTAATTGACCTCCTTTGCTGGCCTGAATGCCAACAATTGCCCTCCCCTGCCAGCGATTTTGTGTCCACATGGGAACAGCCATCTTTGACCACATAAGGGCAGTCATCTTGTGTGCTGGAATGATGGTCAATTTGCATATTACTCTTTTATTAGATAAGACTTTTATTGATTTCAGAAAGGAAGGGAGAAGGAGAGAAACATCAATGATGAGAGATAATCATTGATTGGCTGACTCCTGCTCGCCCCCCACTAGGAATCGAGCCTGCAACCTGGGCATGTGCCCTTTGACTGGAATAGAACCTGGGTACCTTCAGTTCACAGGCAAACACTCTATCCAGTGAGCCAAACCAGCTAGGGCTAGATTCCCTACTTTAAAGCATGAACTGTTTCAAGGCTTTAAGACTGCCCTCCTGGAAGAAGACAATGTTACATCAATTGACTCTCCTTCCAGCAGGTTAAGTTTTATTCTTATCACATTATCACCAGCATTCAGTGCCATCACTGTTTAACAATTTAACAAATTAAACTGAGTATTTTTATCTTGGTTAATCTGATCAGTGAAAATGGTTTTCACTGGTTCAATTTGAATTTCTCTGATTTGACCACTTTTATGTTATTATCACTTACATATCCTTTTCTGTTTATGTCAGAATAAAATAAGTCAACTACTTATTTTATCCCTTCATCATAATTTCCTTATTTATTTGTAAAATCTCTTCAGATTTTAGGCAGATATCTTTCTCTTTGTCTGTGTCTTTTTACAGTATTTTTTCACATCTAAATTTTTATTTTATGAAGTCAAATCAATCTCTTTTTTCTTAGTGACACCTTCCTTTGTCATTGTTTCATAATCTCACTCTTAAAACAAAAAATAACTTATTTTTTTCAGGTAAGTTCTATTTCTGAAAATTCTAATATTCTACTTTAGACTGTTATTTGGTATTTCAAAATTAGTGTTTTATATCTAAATATCAAAAAAATCTACAACCAAAGCATAATGAATCTTCCTTGTCCTTAAGATAAACTAGTCAACATACCTTTCTAACAACCAGAGAAGGCTTGCAATTATGGTAACCTAATAAGGAAACTTGCTAACCTTGAAAAGTGCATCTTTCAGACTCCGTAAAGTTGTTCCAAGTTGTAAATCTTTTGTAGAACTAAACCAGTCAAGAAGTACCACATAATCCACATTCCCCCTCTTCTTCCATTTGTCTTTAGAGTCATCTGGGAGTTTTGCTTCAATCCAATTAGCAGTGATTCTGAAATGTATTAACATTTATACTGATTGGGGCAAAAATAGATGAGAGGTCCTAATATAATAATATAAGACACTAAGTTTTGTTCTACAATCCGTATCACACCATAGCAAACTTTAAGACAGATTTCTTTCTAAGGTCAGACTATGTGTTAAGATATTAAATACCCTAACATGTTTAATAACATCACAACTGTATAATATTGGAATGTATTTTAGTATTAGAGGCTAAAATTTTGACTCTTTACCAAAAAATGGGGCACCAAACTGAAAACAGGAACTCTTATGAGCATTTTTCAGCCAACTATAAACAACTGGAAGATCATTTGGGTAACATTATTTATATTCCAGTTCTGATACTATAATTAATAGTTAACCAAATGCCCAAATATTTATTTAATAAACACAAAAAAATAAAAAGCATTTATTATGTGCCAGGAACTATTCCAAATGCTTTATTCTGAATCTCACAATAATACTATAAAGTAGGCATTGTTATCCTCATTTTATAGATGGGGAAACTGGGGCACAAAATGTTAATAATCTGCCCAAGGTTACAGCTGTGAAGCCAGAATTCAAACTCAGGCAATTTGGTTCATGTCCAATTCTTTGCTGCTTTGTTGTGTTGCTTCTTACATCATCAACTTTGAATATATCAACTCTATGATAAAGCATACTGTTCATTTCCTCTTTTGCTTACAGAATAGCTAGTTCTTCCTTAAGTCCTTACAATGAGCCTGCCACATGGCCCCTCCCCCAAATCCTATTCTCTCAATATCCTCATCATTAACTATGTACTTGCCCCTTTACTCCACTCCAGGCACTGGCTTCCTTATAACTTCTGGTATGCTTCCCTCAGATAATGCATCAGTCATTCATTCCCCTTATCCCCTCAAGATTTGCTTATTAGAATCTTCTCAGTGAAGCCATACTGGATTAACATTTTAATATGCCAACATACAAGCTTGACACACCCATCTCCTTATCTGTTGTTAAGTTGATATAGCACTTATCAACAGCAGACATATTTTTAAATTTTATTGACTCTTTCACCTACCTCATCTCCCTGTTAATCCTAAATAATAAAAGCGTAATATGCTAATTAGACCCCACGTCCTTCTGGAAGCCACGGCTATGAGGGCCGAGGCAGAGGTGGCTGCCGCAGTGGCATGGGCCAGCCCTTTGCACAAATTTCATGCATCAGGTCTCTAGTAAAATATAAGCTCCATGAAGCAAAGATTTGTTTGTTCAAGTTAGTCCCAGCACTGCAAACCACAGGAACCCAGCCCACAGCAAGTGCTCAGTAAACATCTGCTGAATAACTAAGTAAGACAGATTTGCTCCTCCAGGTAAGAAGCTTCATACTATTTCTAACAAAGCACCTAGGCATTTATTTAAATGACGATACTGGCAAGCAAGACAGGACTGGCGAAACTTTTATTCATAAGTAAAACTAAATGGTGTTAAGATCATTTAAAAAAAATCCTGTATATGATAATGCAGGTTACTTTGCCTATTCGAATATAAAGAAAAAAAGAAAAAATACAAAATGCCTCATAATAATTCTCATCTGATATAGTGAAATCAAATGAATGCTTAGTCAACAAAGAATGAGAAAAATTGAAATGTGACATTCTTAAGGACTATTTTTAACTGCAGGGATATACTTGCCTAAATACTTTTTATCTAAAAACACAAGATTACTATTCTGCGGAAAACAATAGTATCAACCAGTATCATCTGCACACACTGCTACAACTTTGCTTTACCTTGCTTACTATTTAATACTTTATTTGTTAATTTAATTGAAAGTGATCCTTTATTTACTTAATCTCAACAGAAAAATGTATATTGCTATATACATGGAAAAATAGAATCATATTTAATGAAGAATGATCCTAAAAATAATCCTAAAATTAAACAAAATAGATCACTAAATTACGCTATATTCACCCAATAGATCACCATTTAGCAATAAGAATAAACTACAACAACATATAATAATATATATGACTTTCATAAACATTAGGTTGAGTACAAAATGCCAGACATAAAAGTCTATTGGTTGTAGGATTCCATTTATATCACCTACAAAAACAGATAAAAAGGAATCTATTCTAAGTTGGTGGTTCCCTGGGTGGGTGGGAGTATGGGTGGTAACTGACAGGTGGCTTATGAGGACCCTTTGGAGTGATGCCAATGTTTCTTGGTCCAGATACTAACTCAATGGATGCATTCCATTTTTGACATTCACTGGGCTAAATACTTACATAAGCATTCTTATTGTATGAATACTACACTGTTTTAATATTAAAAAACAGACAATGAAAAAACAGACTAATCCCTGTCAGCTTGTAGATACTGCTGTTTACAGAAAACTCTGAGGCCTGCTCTCTAGTAAGAAAGAGAGATTAGCAAATATTAAAAGGCAATGCTAGCACCACATTGAGACTTCTTTTAACTAATTCAGGACTGAAACAGAAATTAAAAGGGAATATTTTTCTTGGTATGCAATTTGTTGTTCTTTAATCTTCAACCTAAACTCACCTTGAGTTATCCAGTAGTCCAAATCCCACATTTTGGGAAACAATTAAACTCAATAAAAACCATGAGCTTTTTGTTAGTACACATTAGACTACCCAAAGAGTAATTATAACTTTTTCTTTTCAAATCCTGAGAATATATTCACACCTACTTGATGAGATTAAGCACTTGAATCTCTTATTTAAATAATGTAGTTGCTAATCTGTTTGGTGGTTCAAAGTAGAGGAGTGACAGAGGGAATAGCAGAGGGCACCTTGTTTTGTAAAAAAGTAAATCATCCAGCTATACTAGTTAATTTAAAATTCGGGTAAGTAAATAGGTAACATATTTACAATGCATTCTAGTCTTCGGATCAAACATTTAGCAAACATCTGCAGTACACCAAATATCATGCAAATTTTATTAATTATCTAATTTTTAAAATATCTTAATATTGTTAGTCCTAGAATGGACCTATTCCAACCCCATAAACTAAGACCCAGAGAGGTTACGTAATTTATATAATACTCAAAATAGTGAAAATGACCTTGGATCTGAAAGTTTTAACTCTGTCACTGATGAGATAGTTTCTAACACACAACATATCCATGCATGGTAATTTTAATTTTATAGATTTAAAGCTTTTTCATCAAGGAAGAAAGAAAGTACGTTTTTTAACTTAAGTCCTTACAAATGCCAGGCACTGTGCTAAGTGTGTGTGTATAAAATTTCTCAAACTTCTCAAAACCTCTGAGGTAAGTACTATTATTATCCCCATTTTATAGATGGGAACATGGGCTTAGGAGGTTAAGTCACTAGCTAGAAGTAAGGCAGCTAATAAAAGACATTTATAATCTCACCACAATCTGCCTTTAGAGTCTTTACTCTCTCTTAATGGCTTAGTTATATACTGTCTTCTTCAAAAACGTATTTGTGTGCTCTTTTACCACAGATAACAGTATGGGAAATTTCCAATTAAAAACAATTAAATTAGTTCAAAATTTTAGTCTATTTGATGCATATGCTTCAAAAGCTCATACATAAAAGACAGTATGAGAAATTAGTCAACACACCTGGGGAGAGAGTACACAAGGGCGCCTTCATTTCTCTTCTAAGGCTCTCCAAATGCCACAGATAGGAGAGAGCACCCAGACTGGGGAAGGTGTGCCATTACGAGCAAAAATGAAAAGGTCAACGAGAAAAGAAAACACTATGACATCACATTTAGAGTGGATGCTAATATTAACATTTACTACTCTCCACAGTTTACCATTCTATCGAAACACACAATGACCCACCCTGGATTGATGGCTTCTTCAGGAACACTTAGAGAATCTGAAACATGGGAATCCTGATAATCCTGCATTCTTCGAGCATCCATTATAATCAAGCTGATGTTTTTGTCCATCATCATTGTGTATAGTTCCTTTGCTGTGATTGATCCTAGGAATCAAGAGAGATAATATTACTGACAAGTAACACCCAGTTCTGTGTGTTTTCTTATCACTAAACACAGGGCAAGCACAGCTTTTTCTAGAAGAGTAAAATATATTGGGTGTTATATACTTGCTTTTCCATCACACTATTTATTTCCTTTTAAACTAATATTAAATATAACATGCATTCTTGACATTTACCAAGAAGTTAACTCAATGCTCTATTTATAAAGACTTAGTAAAATTTGCTGTTGAGTTTACAATTACAATTCTGGTGTTGGCAATGTTACTGGTTTAAAATAAAGGAAATTAATAAGTATATCTCACAAAAATATTGTATTTTTAAAAATTAAGTCATTTAAAAAATGTCAATCCCAGAAGAAACTTCTATGGCTCAAAAATTCTTGAAAGGGTCTAAGTTCTTTAATGGGGTTTTATGAGAATTACTTTAGATTTTCACGTGTCCCCCGAGCAACAAGCCAAAAGCCTGTTATGTGTGTTCCATAAGAGGGGTTGGCAAGCCATGGCCACTTGGATTTACTGGAACAGAGCTTACTCATTTGTTTACATACTGTCTACGGCTGCTTTCATACTACAATAGCAAAGACCACATGCCCTGTTCCCCACCAAGCCTAAAATATTTACTATCCAACCCTTTAATATTTAGCCAAAATAAATATTCCCTATGTTGCTATTTTCCTCTTCCAGCTTCTACCACCTAAAGTAAAAGATCAAAAAGCACTACAAGGGAGCTTAATATGCGAAGAACTCTTTCTTTGGCAGAGCTGTAAGAAGAATGTAGTCACATTATCTCCTAAGCTACAATATCCAGCTACTGCCCTGGCCGGTGTGGCTCAGTTGGTTGGAGTGTTGTTCCGTACACCCAAAGGTGGTGAGTTTGATTCCTGGTCACTGCACATACCCAGGTTGCTGGTTTGATCCCTGGTAGGGGTGCATATGGAGGAAACCAATCAATGTTTGTCATATCGATGTTTCTCTTCCTCTCTCTAAAACCAAAAAAAAAAAAAGCATATCCTCACGTGAGGGGAAAAAACCCTCAGCTGCTAATAACCATCCTATTTCCCTTTCTAACCATTAAGATTATTTTGACAACAAAAGAGGTTGAGACCAAATCACTCTAAATAAGATCAGACCAAACCACTGAGAAGGATAATATCAAAGCAGGATGAGATATAAAGGAACATACAGATAAAAACAAACCTTAGAACGAATTGGTAACACCTTCTAGGAAGGTACTTTACTAGGTTTAATTTTTATTGTATGGCAATATTTTAAATAAATAATTTATTTTAGTGTTACACACAATTAATATTTAAGTTAAACCTTTTCTGAGACAAAAACTTAGGGCAACTACCTAAGTCTTATTCTTTAGGTCATATATCTGTCACTAGAGCATCGGTTGCCAACCTTTCAGACCTCACCGACCACCAGTGGTCCACGGACCACCGGTTAGCGACCGCTGCACTACAGCATCCATACCATCTGTTGATAGTATCAAAAATTACTGATTTTTTAAAGGAGAAAATAAAATTTTTAAATAATTAAGTCTTTAACTGAGAGTTATAAGTAGTACTAGCTAACACTTACATAAAGTTTATTATGCTTTGTACAAGTTTCACATATATTAACTCATTCAATCCTCACCAATAACCCTATGAAATAGGTACTATTATCCCCACTTTAGAAAACGAAAATTAAGCCCTAGCCAGTTTGGCTCAGTGTATTGAGCGTTGTGCCATGGACTGAAGGGTCTTGGGTTTGATTCTGGTCAAGGGCATTATCTCGCTTGGTTGCAGGCTTGATCCCCAGCCCTGGTTGGGGTGTGTGCAGGAGACAACCTATCCATGTGTCTCTCTCACATCGATGTTTCTCTCTCTTTCTCCCTCCCCTAACCTTCCACTCTCTGTAAAAATCACTGGAAAAATATCCTCAGGAGAGGATTAACAAAAAAATAAAAACAAGTAAAAACAATTACTTATTTAAAATGAAAATAAAAAATTAAAAAGGGAAATTAAGTTAAAGAGGTTAATAACACGCTCAAGATCAAATGGAAATTCAGAGAAGCCAATGTTCAAACCAGGCAGTCTCACTTCTGAGAGTCCACGTTCTTAACCACTATGTTAAACTACCTTGAAAAGAAAATAAAGACAACTACAAACTGGTTTTGATGTTTTCAATTGCATCGTATATAATAAAAGTCTAATATACTAAGTGTCCAGTCATCCATTCAACCAAAGCATAATATGCTAATGATATGCTAAGGCCACTCAACCGCTCACTATGGCGTGCACTGACTACCAGGGGGCAGATGCTCCAACTGGTAACTTAGCTTGCTGCTGGGGTCCAGCCGATTGGGACTGAGTGAGAAGGGGCAGACATGCCCGGGAGCCCTCATGTGGTCCCGCCTTGGCTGTCAACCTCCTGTGTCCCTCCCTGACCCCCATCATGCACTGGTGGAGTCCTTCAGCCTGGCCTGCGCTCTCTCACAATCTGGGAGCCCCTCAGGGGATGTCGGAGAGCCGGTTTCGGCCTGATCCTGTAGGCCAGGCCAAGGGACCCCACTGATGAACGAATTCATACGTCATAAATATAACCCACGATATATAAATTCAGAATAGAATACATTTTCAGTATATTTGTATAGGCAAGGTTACATACAGACTAGAGGCCCAGTGCACGAAATTTATGCACTGGGAGATGGGGCGGGGGGAGGTGTCTCTCAGCCCAGCCTGCACCCTTTCGCAGTCCAGGAGCCCTCAGGGGATGTCTAACTGCTGCAGAGCGGTTCCTGCCTACACTGCTGCGCTCGCCAGCCATGAGCCTGGCTTCTGGCTGAGCAGTACTCCCTCTGTGGGAGAGTACTGACTACCAGGGGGCAGCTCCTGCATTGAGCATCTGCCCCCTGGTGGTCTGTGCACATCACAGCAACTGGTTGTTTCACCATTCAATTTGCGTATTAGCCTTTCATTATATAGAATGAGACAGTATTAGAATCTCAGTGTGTAAAATCTGAAGCTAACACACTTACCTTTCTCTGTAGTCTCATTTTTTTCACTGTTTTCACCATTTATCTATTTCATAGAAAAAAAAAAGTTTTCAAATTTAATAATGAAAACAAAAATGTTCATAGAAACAAAAAGTTCAACTTTAATACCTCATTGAAACTGAAAGCCTAGGAAATGAAGAGCTCAGGGTACTGTCATTTTATAAAAATGCAGATGAAGAGTAATGGCATTACCAGGTTACTATAGTGGTAGTTAACAGCTAAACTAGCAGCATATCTGAATTATATGACATTTCTTCAAAATTTTCTTCAGTTGTTGGCTAAATATAATTTAAAAACACCGATTATTACAGAAATTTAATTTAATGAAACTATTCCTTACAGTGAAATAAAAACTGGACTATTACCTGGCATGGAATATTCAAAATGATGAAACAGAAAACCTAGAAATACTCTACCCAGCAAGGTTATCATTCAGAATTGAAGGAGAGATAATTTCTGAGATAAGCAAAAACTAAAGGAGCTCAATATCATTAAACCAGCAATATAAGAAATGTTCTTTAAGTGGAAAAGAAATGGCCAATAGTAAAATATTTAAATATTGGAAAGAGCCCTAGCTGGGTTGGCTCAGTGGACAGAGTGTCAGCCTGCTGAATGAAAGGTCCCGGGTTCGATTCCAGACAAGGGCAAATGCCCAGGTTGCAGGCTCTAGCCCCAGTAGGGAGTGTGCAGAGGCATCGAATCAATGATTCTCTCATCACTGATGTTTCTCTCTCTTCCTCTCCTTTCCTTTCTGAAATCAATAAAAATATATTAGAAAATAAAATAAAATATTGGAAAGAAAAAAAACACACTAATACAGGCAAACATTTAGTAAAAGTAGGGATCAACCATGGATAAAACTAGTATGAAGGTTAAAAGACAAAGTAAGATCATGTGTAACTGTAGTAATTAATGGATACATGCACACACTTACTCACACAAGAGGTGTAAAATATGTCAAAAACATAAACTATGTAATATATGATTCCACTCATATGAGGTACCTAGAGTAGTCAAATGCATAGACAGAAAATAGAGTGGTGGGTGCCAGGAGCTGGGGGGAGGGAAGTTTGGGGAGTTATTGTATAAAGCAGCAGTTGCCAACTGGTGGTCCGTGGACCACTGGTGGTCTGTGAGGTCCGAAAGGTTGGCGACCTCTGGTTTAAAGAATACAGAGTTTCTGTTTAGCAAGATAAAAGGAGTTTTGGATGGCTGCACAACAATGTGAATGGACTCAATACCACTGACCTGGATAAGGTATTAAATATTATGTGTATTTTACAACAATAAAAAAATTTTTTTTAAATGTAGGGCCCCTATCTCCCAGTCTCTGGGAGGGTAGGAGCCCAACTTCCATAACTGACAATTAGCAAATACAGATGCCTCTCACATTGACCAACCTTGTATACTAACATACTCTAATACTTTTCCATGAGCTAATCAGCAATTAAAAATCCGCCTAGCCCTAGACTGTTTGGCTCAGTCAATAGAGCTTCGGCCTATGGACTGAAGGGTCCCAGGTTTGATTCCGGTCAAGGGTACATGCCTAGGTTGAAGGCTCAATCCACAGTAAGGGTGTTTAGGAGGCAGCCAATCAATGATTCTCTTTCATCATTGATGTTTCTGTCTCTCTCCCCTTTCCTCTCTGAAATAAATACGTAAAAACATTTTTTTTTTTAAAAAGTATGAAAATCTGATCAATATAATTTAAACTAAATAAAATGAATAAAAATCTGCCTATATTTTGTTTAAGTATTGAGTTCAAGCTCTCATATTACAATAGTCTTGAATAGTCTTAGCATTTTTAAAAAATGGAGCTTTTAAAATGCAATTGTAAGCAATCATCAACTTAAAACAGACTGTAATAAACACAGCTTGTTATATATGAATCTTATAGTAACAACAAACCAAAAACCTGTAAGAGAACCAACTGAAGCTAGAATATTTTATTCAATTTCTAATAAAAACACATCAAATTTTACTCTGGTTGCCCAAATGAACGTTGTAGTGATATCTCAACTCTTCTTAAGCAGATCATCTGAGAAGAGTCTTTTTATCTCACAGAATAAATTTAAAATACCTTTTGGTTTTTGTCTTTGGAATCCAATACATTTTCCAAAGAATTTTTAGCTGATGTGTTGCCATCCTCTCTTCCTGCTTCCTGTCTTTTCTGTTTCTGCAGTTGCTCTTCCTCCTGTCTGTCTTTTTCTTCAAGTTTTTTCCTAACTTCGGCTTCTTCATATCTAGTTGAAGAAAGAAGTCAAGATGTCTTACAATGATCATGAAAAGTAAAGGAGTTCCAGTACGATACTAGTACCCTGCTTTGGATACATATTTTCTCCCTCCAACTGACATTCAATGCTGCCATTGGTCATAAGCCAAAACTCGCAAATTTGCCCTTTGTAGATTTACATAAATTGCCCAAAAACCTTGAAAAGAAACTCTATGCTCTCAAGTTAAATTTGTTTAATGCTCTTGTTGCTCTTTCCCTCCCATTAATTTCAACCTTTTAATGATTCAAATCTGCTATAATTTCTTACTGAAAAGAATTATAATCCTAAAATTAACTGTAAACCCCACTCACTTATAAAGTGATTAAAAATACTAAAAAGTAAAGACAACAAATAAGTGAAAGGACTTAACACCCCTCACACACACAAAAAAAAGAGGAGATAAAGAAACATGATTATTATAACAGTATAGAGAAAACTAGGCAAATCCAAGGGAAAAAAACAAACAGTTAATAATGGCTAATCCAAAGATTAGGACAAATGGTATTCTACTTAACTGATTAACTAGTTAAAGGAGAAAGAGAATAGTGATTCTTAATGCTATCAACCACCTTAACATATTCCAAACCCAAGATTAATTAGTAATTTCTAGAAAGGATGAACAGAATATAGCAGTTTCATTTTAAGTCAAGGCTATGATGTATATCACTATAATAGTTAACTGATCCAAGTACAAAAATCATTAAAGAAAAAATATTGGCCCTGACCAGTCTGGCTCAGTGGATAGAGCGTCAGCTTACAGACTGAAGGGTCCCAGGTTCCATTCCAGTGAAGGGCATGTACCTTGGTTGTGGGCACATCCCCAGTGGGAGGTGTGCAGGAGGCACCTAATAGATGTTTCTCTCTCATCGATTTTTTTAACTTTCTATCCCTCTCCCTTCCTCTCTGTAAAAAATCAGGAAAAAAAGGAAAAAAAAGAAAAAAATATTGAACTAAATAGTTCCCTTATTTTGTTGCTTAAGGAATGACTAAAAATTGAAACATACTATTTTTAATTATAAGTCTGGTAAACCAATCATGGAAAATACTAGAATTAGATTACAAAAAAACAACACATATATAACTTCTGAAACCAGACAGATCAAAACTACAGTAAATACTTTATTCTCATCAGACCAGTGTCCAATAGCACATCACAACATGGCGCAGAGGAATGATATTTTTCTGAAGAATCTTGTTAGAAACTTGGGGAAAAAATGAGACCTAAGCTCTAAACTACTATACTAATGCTTACCTTAATAAACTATCATTCTAAGCATTTAAAAAACTTCAGTAAAGAATATTAATGGTAATACATGAATATAATATAAGTGATATAGCAAAAATTTTTAATTTTTGTGTTCTGTTAACACAGGACTTATTTTTAGGAATTAGATTTGAAAATAATAATGTCTATACCTGAGTTTAAGGCTCTCAGAAAGTCTTTCAGCTTCTTCAATAGCTTTTTTGATGTTTGCAGGTCCAAGCATTGAATGAACATAGTCCTAAAATTACAGGAAAACCATCCTATACTGTTAGCATTAGGTACTTACTATACACAGCTGTAATGCTAAAGACATTAAAATCATGGTACTTAAAACAGGAAAGTTTAGATGAAAACATTACTATGATTGAAGGATTTTTTAAAACTTTTAACCTATATGAATGTACAACTTATTCTCAAAATGTTTCAAAAGCATCTTATCATAGCATTAGTATGATAAAAAGTTCGAGTAGGTAAGTTTTACTTATTTGTGAGGCACCTTTTAAAAAGTACTATTCTTTCTTGTTTATAAATAAATAACAAAAAATCCCCACAAAGCTTTCAAGGGCATAATATATCTTGCCATTATAAGGAGATTTCCTAGTTTTATTTTTCTCCAGTCTCAGATGCAGTAAAATAAATTGTGTGTCAATCTATAGCATGGGATTTATTATTTTGTTTTAAACTGAGATGTTTTGCTTCCATCTTTCTTTTCTATAGCAATACTTTAGACATAAAACAAGTGTTATATTTAAGGAAACATTGAATAATTAAAAGTCAAATGTCAGAAAAGAAGCCATCAATAATATAATCTACCTTTAAAAAAAAACATCGAATTGCCTTGACGAGTACTACTCAAAGGTCAGAGTTCGGCCTGCACACCAAGGGGTCCTAGGTTCAAAAACCTAGTCAAGGGCATGTACCTGGGTGTCGGGTTTGCTCCCCATCTCTGAGTTGGGGTGCATGTGGGAGGCAACCTCAATGTATCCCTCACATTTCCGTATTTCTCTCTCTCTGTTCCCTCCTCCCCCATATGCTCTCTGGAAAAAATATCCTCAGGTGAGGATTAACAAAAATACACAGAAAAACACAAAATAGCCATGGCCTGTGCGCCTCAGTTGGAGCATCGACCCATTCGCCAAAAGGTGGCAGGTTTGATTACTGGTCAGGGCACTTAACGAGGTTGTGGGCTCAATCCCAGGTCAGAGGAAACCCACTGGTGTTTCTCTTTCACATCAATGTTTCTCTCTCTCTCTCTCTCTCCCTCTTCCTCCAAAACACACACACACAAACACACATACACAAACACACACATATTTTGGTACATAATTTAGTAATAGGCATAATGAAGTTGTTTTTTAAAAAATCACTTCACTAAAGAGGTCACTCATTAGATCCTGTAATCATATATATTTTCAAATCAAAGTTAATTTGACATGACAGTTGTGCAGTTGACTAGGCTAATTATTGGATCTAATTTGCTACAACTTGTCAGTATGAATACAAATAAGCCTACTAGTACAGTTCATCACAAAGGATATAGTAATCAAATTTAAAAAAAGAAGCAAGGCCAGAAGGTCAAAAATATCCATCTCTGGCTCA
>PVJC01013682.1:0-37597 GCA_004026665.1 Murina feae
TTGGTTGATCTCTCCCCCTTACCCCGATCCTCCCCTACCTTCCCTCTGAGGTTTGACGGTCTGATTGATGCTTCTCATCTCTGGATCTATTTTTGTTTATCAGTTTATGTTGTTAATTATATTCCACAAATGAATGAGATCTGTGATATTTATCTTTCTCTGATTGGCTTATTTCACTTAGCATAATGCTCTCCAGTTCCATCCATGCTCTTGCAAATGGTAGGAGTTCCTTCCTTTTTACATCAAAATAATATTCCATTGTGTAGATGTACCACGATTTTTAATCCACTCATCTGCTGATGGGCACTCAGGCTGTTTCCAAATCTTAGCTATGGTATATTGTGCTGCTATGAACATAGGGGTGCATATATCCTTTCTGATTGGTGTTTCTAATTTCTTGGGATATACTGCTAGAAGTGAGATCACTAGGTCAAATGGAAGTTCCATTTTTAGTTTTTTGAGGAAACTCCATATTATTCTCCACAGTGGTTGCACCAGTTTGCATTCCCACCAGCAGTGCATGAGGGTTCCTTTTTCTCCGCATCCTCGCCAGCACTTGTTTTTTTTATTTGTTGATAATAGCCATTTTGACAGGTGTGAGATGGTACCGCATTGTTGTTTTGATTTGCATCTCTTGGATGAGCATGTTTTCATATGGCTCTTGGCCTTCCTTATGTCTTCTTTCAAAAAGTATCTATTTAGATCCGTTGCCCAAAGAACCAGCTCTTGGTTTCATTGATCTTTTGTATTGTTTTTTGTTTATGTTTGTTTTTGTTTTTTGTCTTTATGTCATTTATTTCTGCTCTGATCTTTATTATCTTCTTTCCTTCTGCTCACTCTGGGATTTTCTTGTTGCTCTCTTTCTAATTCTTTAAGTTGTAGAGTTAGATGATTTACTACCACTTTTTCTTGTTTTGTTTTTTTTGAGATAGGCCTGTAGAGTTATAAACTTCCCTTAGGACTGCTTTCACTGTTTCCTATAGATTTTGGATTATTGTGTTTTCATTGTCATTCATTTACAGGATTTTTAAATTTCTTCTTTGATCTCTTTGGTAACCCAATCATTGTTTAATAGCATGCTATTCAGCTTCCAAGTGTTTGAATTTTTTATTGTTTTTATTGTAGTTTATTTCTGATATTATGCAATTGTGGTCTGAGAAGATGCTTGATATGATTTAAATCTTCTTGAATTTGGAGACTTTGCTATGACTCAATATGTGGTCTCTTTTTGAAAATGTCCTATGTGCACTTGAGAACAATGTGTAATCCGTGGCTTTGGGGTGAAGTGTTCTGAAGATGTCAATTAAGTTCATCTGGTGTGCTGCCTTTTGTCTTCCTTAAGCCCTTACACAGGCTGACTCAGTGCACCATGTTCTGGAACCTTCTTGCAATGAGGGTTGAGCATCCAATCCTGCTTTGTGTAATTATACTGGACTTCTTGACTCAGTCTCTATAAATTAAGTTTTGCTCTGGTTCTGACCTAACGTATATTTGGGCTTTCAAGTTTCATCATTTGGCAGTCTCTGAGCTGTGGGGTATACTTTTCTTCTTTCTCCATCTGCCCTGTTCTGAGTAGCCACCTAGCTCTCAGGACACAGATGTAGCCTTGGCCTTTGTGGCCAGTTTGTCTGTGTGGCCTGCCTCGGGGTTCTAGAGAGGTGCCAGGCATTTACTAATTCATCTCCATATTAACTCTCATGTTTTTTGTTTGTTTGTTTGTTTGTTTGTTTGGTTTTTGCATATACCTTTTCCCTTTGGTGGAGTCTATATAGAGTATTTTTCTCACTGGATTACAGAGCAATCTAGAAAAATGAAGATTTCAATCTGAGAAAGCTGGTCACAAAGTCCATTTCTTCTTTAAAGAACAAAATACTGAGGTTGAAGTGTATTACATCTGTTATCTTCCTGAACAGACATAAACTAAAATAAAGAATATTCTTTGGGGCCCAAAGATTCCCCATTCTGCCATTTGGGAGTTACCTGAATTTTGAGTGTCTAGAGACTCAAACTAAACAAGCATAACAGGAAATGTATTGACTCCCCTAACTGAAGAGTCCAGGAGTGTATCTGCTTCTGAAATGGCTGCATTCAGGAGCTATTATTGTGGCTCGTCTCCCTCTTGCTATGTCTTGCTTTGGTGTTGTCTCCACTGAAAGACAGGTATTTCCATCATGATATAAAAATGTCATAAATTATCCAATTCAGCATTTAAAGGCATTTCAAAATAGTTTAAGATCAAATAATTAGTCTTTTGATATGCATTTATATTTTCATCAGCAATTCCTGGACACACAATCTTTGAACAAAAAGAGGTCTCAGTCACGACTGAGTCTCACCCATCAAAGAAGAACACCTGGATGCAGAGAGGATATAAACTGCTCAGAGTGACACCTCAAGTCAATAGGTGCTATTTGTTTGGCAATATTTGCTTCTAATGGCACATGTGGGTAGCAGGGGATCTCATATTAGAGCATGGGAGAATGAAAAACCAGTTCTGACTGCATCTGGTTTTAGATCTTTGATCTGAGATGCAACCTAACCAATATGTGGGAATCAAAAGTAGATGTGTTCACAAACTTTAACACTGACTTGGAGCTGAGCCCTGGAGTCTGCTTCCTGAGAGGGAGTTCAGCCACCTTTGGAAACTTCATCCTGTGAGCCTTCAGATGGAACTCAGCCTTGAAAGGACTTCTGATTTTGCCACGGTTATAACTGATTCACAAGCAATACCCTCAGGTTGAAGAGCACTTGCAGAAAGTGGCTGATGCCCTGAGCAGATATAATCTTCTCTAATGTGACTGAAGCTGTCAATCTGTTCCATGTGACAGATGATTAGTCACATTTAATTCAGAGAAAAGGACAAGCTGGGTAATGTGGCCTTCACTATTAGCATCAGTGATTAAACATCAGAGAAGAAGGGAGAGGGAAAGAGATATAGAAACATCAATGATGAAAGAGAAACATTGATTGGCTGCCTACCACAAGATCCACTGGGATAGAGCCCACAGTCCAGGCCTGTGACCTGACCAGGAATTGAACCATGATGTCCTGGTTCATAGGTCGACACTCAATTACTGAGCCACTGGCCAAGGAAATTCATAATATTGATTTGGACAGCAATAATTATTGTTGTTATCCCTGAACTACCCATTTGTAAAAAGAGTGGGCATGTTCACCTGCCATATCTTCATTTGTCAAACTCCAAGAAATTTAAAAGGATTTTACACCTTTGGTAGTGAGGAAATCCTGGTAAATATCCTATGTAATTAAAGCCTAATATGCTAAGTGTCTGGTCATCTGGTCATCCATTCAACTAATCAAAGTGTAATATGTTAATGATATGCTAAGGCCGCTCAACTGCTTGCTATGACATGCACTGACCACCAGGGGGCAGACAGTGACAAATGTCAACCCATCACTATGATGTGCACTGACCATCAGGGGGCAGATGCTCTGACTAGTATGTTAGCTTGCTGCTGGAGTCCGGCAGATTGGAACGAACAAGATGGGCTGGAGCCCTCCTGCAGTCCCCCCTAGCTAGCCAACTTCCTGGATCCCTCCCCAGCCCTGATCATGCACCAGTGGGGTCCCGTGGCCTGGTCTGTGCTCTCTCACAATCTGGGACCCCTTGGGGGATGTTGTAGGGCCGATTTTGGCCCAATTTCCCAGACCAGACCGAGGGATTCCACTGTTGCACGAATTCGTGCACAGGGCCTCTAGTTCAATGTAATTGGGTATATATCTTTGGTTTTATACACTGACTTTAATACTCTATGTTTTAGAGACAGCATTTATTTTCTGTACCACTGGTATTGCATTTGGACTTAGAGTGTGGGTCCATTTTTGTTACTCCAACTCCTGGCTTTTTAAGAAATGCAACAATGTCAGTTTTTCTCTGGCTTAAATTAAGGTGCATTCTGGTGCTAAATCCCCATAGCCTACATTTCTGTCTCTTAGCCAAGCTGATCTCTCTTACGGAATGGTCCCCTCTGTTGGCTTCAGTCCCAGTGGCCAGTGCATCTGGAAGGTACAGGATGCTGCCTGCCAGTGAACTGAGTGATGGCTGGCTTATTTTAGACTTGTATTTCTGGGCTCTTTACTATGCTATGAGGGTCTAGTGCATGCTATAACAGAAAGACCACCCTAATACCTTCAGGTCCAGAGGGATCACACTATCACTCTGTCATCAAGGCAACTGGCCTGTAAGCCAAGTGAAGCCAGAAGTGGAGAACACATGTGATGAAAGTGTGTCCTTAAAAAATGAAAGAAGGAGCCATAGTTTCCTTTCAGCAGAACTTGGAGAGTGAGAGCATCCTATCTTGCTCACTAAGAAGGTGGCCCCGGCTTGGTGCCTCACTCTCAGCGGCGCTGGTGTGGACAGGGTCGAAGTGCAGCCAGGCTGCTCTCAGCACACGAGATGCTTTTTGAGGTCCAAGGTCTCAGAATCAAAGGGGAATAGCTATGGTATAGCCTGTGGGCACACTCAGCTTTGCACTGTTTAACATCTTGTACTAAAAGGGTGTTCTTTGAAGCGATAACCTTTTTAAAATTTAGTGCTGTCCCTAAGCAGCAAGCTTTTTCTTAGAAGTATCGCTCTTCACCATTATTTAAATGATGAAGACACAAAGTTGTCAAAGCAAAAACAAAAGAGGAAAAATCAAAACTGAAAGGATAAAGCAAATTTATTAAAAAAAATTTTTTTTTTAAAACTGTTTTTATTGCTTGACTGGGTATCAAACCCATGACCCCTTGGTCCATGGTCAACACTCTAACCACTGAGCAAAACTGGCCAGGACTGGTTATTCTCTTTTAAAGTAGATGAACAACTGGGATGACATCTGGGGCACCAAGAGGTAGATTTTCTTGATGTTCAAATATCCCTAATCACAGGAATATTCTCTTGATCTGGAAGATATAGAGAATAAAGAATACCTCTTACTTTTGTGTCTTGCCCTTGTTGATATGTACATAAACCATCTCTTGGGAGTGGAATGCCCCCATGCCCCCAGCCTTGTGGCCAGGCTCTCCCAGAGTAGTTTATAAAGTCCATCATTTCCTAAGTTTCTGGGCAGGACACCTAAATGGCAATTGACTGAGACTATCAGCTTGTCTCCTGGCTCAATGTCTCTCAAGTGAAAAGAACACCTGGAAGCTGTGCTTTTAAAACGTTTAAATATTAGAAAGGGCAAGTGTTTGATACTTGCACTTAATGGATTCAGTTATTTTTTGTGGCCTACCCCTTTAGTTTCTTATCTGCTCCCAAATTATATAACTTTGCCCCTCAGGATTTGTCCCATAAATTCTCTTATTCCTCACTTCTGGTCACTCCCTCCTTTGACTGCCTTCTTTCTCTCAGACTGCCTACATTTTGTCTTACTCTACCAGAGGTTTACCCTCCGTTTTCTTTAATTCTTCTTAGAGTAAAGAGGAACTTGATACTGAGTTCAGAGAAAAGCTAAATGGTTTTAGAAACATATAGGACAACAAAGCCCAACCCAGAAAAGGGTATAAAATGAATTTGATATACTTGGCACTGCCAGCCCTTTAACTCTGGTTTTAACCTGTTCAGTATCCTATGTTGGGACCACCTTCCTTACACATCTGTACCTGGGGTTTAGGATAGCACTGGGAATGCATCAGATGCTCAGACTTTGGTGTATGAACAAATGGGAGTTTTCAATGGAGTGAAGGTACATGACCTATTATAGTGGCCAGTTCCTAAAACACTAGCTGCCCAACGAAGATCAAGCAAAGCTGGGTTAGTGAGGAAAGTGATCCCGGCTGGGAAGTCAATCACTTACGCATTACCCCAAATGGTGCCACATATGAAGCTATTCCAAACTGAGTGGCTTAACATAACATTTATTTAGTTAATGATTCTCAGTGTTGAAAGTTTAAGTTGGCCTCACCTGGGCCGGTCATTTGGTCTCACATGATTAGTTTCCTTTGCTGCAGGCCAGCTACATGGCTCTGCTTCTGGAGGTTGGCTGGATGTCTACAGAGAGGTGTCAGGGGAGGTGACGGGGCTATGTGTCTGTCATTCTCCGTCATGCTTACTTGTTCACATGGCACCAACAGAGTTCGGAGGGGAAGTGAGTGCTATGGGCTGAATGTTTGTGTCCCCCCGTAAAGTCATTGAAATACTAACCCCAGTATCATTCTGTTAAGAGGTGGAGCCTTCGGTAGATGAGTAGGTCAAGGGGAAGGCCCTCATGAATGGAGTTAGTGCCCTTCTGAGAGATCCCATAGAGTACCATCACTCCTTGCATCATGAGAGGACAGTGAGATGACTGTGAATCAGCACATGGGCTCTCATCAGATACTGAATCTGCCAGATACTGAATTCCCAGCCTCCAGCATTTTGAGAAATAAATACTTGTTGTTTGAGCCACCTAGTCAATGGTATTCTGTTATAGCAGCCCAAGCGCACTAAGCCAGTGGAGAGTGTGCAAGTCTCTTAAGACCCGGACTCAGAATGAGCAATGCCGTCACTTCCAGCACATTCCATAAGCCATCCCAGATTCAAAGGATGGAGAAATAGATTTTATCTCTTGTAGCTGCAAATTTACATTGCAAAGGGACTTGGATACAGGCAGCAAAATAATTGTGCTAATTCTTCTTGCTTTCTCTATTGTAAAGACAGCTTTATTGAGGTATAATTAACACACCAACAAACAACTCACATTTATAATTAAAACTATAATCACAGGGAAGATTACAGACATGCCCTTCACCTCCAGAAGTTTCTCATGCCTCTTTGCATCCTCCCCTACTGCCCCTGTCCCATCCCCAGGGTGCTGCTGTGGAAGTTTCAATTTATAGAATTATTTTTTTTGCCTGCCTTCTTCCCTTAGCATAATCATTTTGACATGTTGAATTCTTTATTCATAATTTATTTCATTAATTTCTGATTATTTGTGTATATGTGACAGTTCATTTACTCACATGCTGATGGTTTTAGGGATTTGGGTTGTTTCTGTTGATCCTGTATGATCCTGTTAGGAGGTGGGCCTTTGGTAGATGAGTAAGTCAAGGGGAAGGTTCTTATGAATGGAGTTAGTGCTCTTATAGCAGAGAAACCCTCTCCCGCCTCAGAAAGTATCTTTGCTCTTTCCATCATGAGCTGAGCGGTCACAGTGAGGTGACTATCTGAAACAGGACATTTTTGACAACTCTTGATAAAGCTGCTATGAATATTCATGTGCAAGTCTTTGTATGGAGATATATTTTAATTTCTATTGGGTAAATACCTTGGAGTAGAATGATTGGATCATAGAGTAGTTTTTAAAAAAATATATTTTATTGATTTTTTACAGAGAGAAAGGGAGAGGGGTAGAGAGTCGGAAACATCGATGAGAGAGAAACATCGATCAGCTGCCTCCTGTACAGCCCCCACTGGGGATGTGCCCGCAACCCAGGTACATGCCCTTGACCAGAATCAAACCTGGGACCCTTCAGTCCACAGGCTGACACTCTATCCACTGAGCCAAACCGTCCAGAGCTCATAGAGTAGTTTTATGTTTAAGTTTTTAAGATACTGCCAAACTGTTTTCCAAAGTGGTTGCACCATTTTACATTTCTGCCAGCAACGTAAAAGGGTTCTCTCCATTTTTCTGAATCACAGCCTTCCCTAGGAATTGGTAATCTTTTTAGTTTTTAGCTATTCTGGTAGGTGTGCTCTGATACCTCAGAGATGTTTTGATTTGATTTCCCTAACAATTAATAATATTGAATATCTGGGTGTGCAGTAATCTGGAATTGCTACCCTTGGTTCTGATTTCCTTTGTGCTGGCTTTGTTCTCAAGGACGCTCTTTGTGAGTATGTGTGATGGTGGCAAATATGTCTTTCACTCTATCAATTAAATAGTCTCATAGGAAAGAGAATGCATCTTTATCAATTATTCCAATAGAAGTATCTGACTTAGGCGCCCGACCCTAAGTAAATCTCTACATTTTGACTGGCCAGACCAGGATCACATGACCTGTCCAAAAACTAGGGCCAACCTTCCAGAATCACACACACAAACTGAGTATGTTTCACCATCCCTCCCCTTCCAAGGAAAATTGCTACAGTATGGGTGGGAGTAGATGCTGAGCAAGCCGAACAACTTCTGTCTCCCATAATTTACTTCCAGGTCTAGAGCAACAGCTGTGAGTTTGCTGAATGGAATTCCTTAACTGCAGCCACTCTTGTCTCACATCTGTTTCTCCATCACAGTAACCTATTTCCTTATCACTGGGCATTGTGGCTTCTTCAAACAGGGAAGATTGATTGTGTATGTTGTTACCATGCTTCCCTATAGTGGAGCTGGCCTCAATTGATTTTCAAACAGCCAAGGAAAGAATCCATATCCCTAGTCGGTATTCATAGTGTGAACTCAATATGACTAATAAAATGCCTCCTGAATAACAATGGCATATTGGCAGTTTCATTTGTGTGATGTGCATGGAAATAATAGAATTGTAGTTTCACTGACACATGGGCACTTGGAACTGGCAGGAACCAGAGGAATCATCTAACCTAGTTTTGAATTCTAGGGTCACTTGTTACATTAAGTTTTTTCTATCTCCCTACGAGAGCTTTTTTTTTCTTTTCTTTTTAAAATGTATTTTATTGTGTTTTTTTTTACAGAGAGGAAGGGAGAGGGATAGAGAGTTAGAAACATCGATCAGCTGCCTCCTGCACACCTCCTGCTGGGGATGTGCCCACAACCAAGGTACATGCCCTTGACCGGAATTGAACATGGGACCCCTGAGTCTGCAGGCTGACACTCTATCCACTGAGCCAAACCCGTTAGGGCCTACCACCTGTTTTTATAAATTAAAGATTATTGGAACACAGTCATATCCATTCATTACTTATCCAGGGCTGTTTTTTCGTTTTGTTTTGTTTTTGGTGTTACAATGGCAAACCTGAGTATTTGTGATGGAGACTCTGTGGTTTGCAAAGCCTGAAATATTTACTGTCTGGCCCTGTGCAGAACAGGTTTGATGACCCCTTGTCTAAAGGAAGAGTTTGCAAACTGTAGTCTCCAGAGATCTGTTTCATGCCATGGGACTCAAAAGCCTCTTTTATGGAGCGTAGATGTCAGTGGACAAGGTTCTGGGGCCTAAATTACCTCAAACAGAGCAGTTATGCTCTCATCTCTATTATATATCGGGTTTTCACAGTTGAATCTGTGTTAGGTCAGAGTGATGGATGGACTGGAGACATGAGGTCAGATTCCTAGGGAGTTCTATAAATATTTATCTAACTGTTGACTCTGGCAGGAAAATCCAGGTGCCGATGAAGAGAAAATGTGAACATTTGGTGCTTTATTTTCATAACTATGGGAAACAAATTCTCCTGCCTGCTGCAAAATTGTATTTATTTAAGGAGGTAGAAGCTTCCAAGTGGAATTGTGCTCAACAGTATACTTAGGAAACATCTTACGATGACCATAAAGTTTGGATGGAAGACAAAATAGGTGTGTAAAAGTAATCTGTTAGAGTGGAGAGTTGGCTGATGGTACAAGAAGTACCTGAGGTGTGTTGCCTCCTGCTGTCCCTACTTCCCAGAAAAAAATACAAAGGTACTTCTGTGACACTGTTTCTAGGTTACTAAAACAACTTCATGTCCCTAAATGGCTGGTTCTGACACATCCTTAATGTGCTAGGTGAGAAGAAGAGAGAAGTGATGTTTTATCCTTGAAAGCATACTTTTTACTGGTAAAAATGTCACTTCTAATTCATTCTGTTAATGGTAGAGCAGCTTGTATCAGCTAATGCTTCCACGGACAATAACTATAAACTCTGGATAAAATATAAAACAAAAGACATTTAAAGGTACTTGAGAATGACCCAAAACAGGCAGAAACTGGAGTGTGTCTAACACTCGAAAGAAGTTAATGCAAGGAATTGGTTAGCGAGGTGACAGAGGAGCTGAGAAACCAACAGAGGATGTTGAAGCAACTCAGATGAGAATCTACAGAAGGTGACTTCCACCCCTTAGGATGGAAGTCAGGACCGTCTGGCAGGAGCCACACAGTCTGGTGATAACTGCCTAGCAGTAATGGAGTCCATGAAAAAGGTTTCCACCAGCTTCTAGGTTAGTGGAGAAGAGTCATCCACTGCCATTGAGGCAGAGGGAGAAATGGACTGGCTTCTCCCCAACTCTACCATTCAGTCTTCCATCAATGTCTTCTACCTAGGCAGATCCAATTGTCAAGGGAGCCTGGGAAATGTAGTTTCTGCCACACAGAACAGAGCTGAATAAAGATTGGAAATAGAGTTGAATTGTGTCATCCCCCTCCCCCCAACTCATATGTTGAAGTTTTAATCCCCAGTATTTAGAATGTGAATGTATTTGGAAAGAGAGTCTTTAAGCAGATAATTAGGTTAAAATTAAAATATTTAATCCAATATAACTGGGGTCCTTATTGAAAAAGAGAGAGAGATATGGACAAAGACAAGGACAAGGAGAAGAAAGCTAACTACAATCTTCAAAAGAAACCAATCTTGTTGACAATTAACCTTGGATTCCTTGTTTCCCATGAGAAAATGAATTTTGATTGTTAAAGCCACCTAGTTTGTGGTACTTCGTTATGGCATCCTTAGCAAACCAGTGCAAGGAGGTTGAAGCATTCTGAGGCACAGTACATCCCATCACCACCCTTGGAGATTGTCTCCAACACTCAGTGATTAAACTTGATTGTTCCCAGGGGTCCTCAGCTTCCCATTTTCAGAAATCAGTGGGATGACCCCTGTAGATGGAAGTTTCATCAATCACCATTTGATTCTTCTCCTTTTCCTCCTTGAGGCTCCAGGAGATCCCTGCTGTCTTCCCTGTGCACGGAGCTCAGCAATTAGTTGTCTAATATCAGAAAACAGCCTCTCATCTGTGGGCCAGAAAACAAACAGGTGCTGAAATTTGCTTGGGAAGCTGTCCAACTCCTCAAGGCAAAGCAAAAGCTCTTTTTGGAGTTGCCTCAACTCCTGCACGAGAACGGTTAAACGATTAATCATTTCCCTGAGACCAGATGGCTATTGGATGCTCTGGAGGCACATGGCTACCTTTTCATTTCTCCTTTGCGGCACCACAGTTCATGTGGAGCAGGACACCAGGAGCAGGAGGAAGAACACTCTGCAGTTTCTCCCCATCTGTTCCTGGGTAGCAAATGTGATAGCAATATGGCATTCGCCGCAGGATACCAACACAAGGCTCTAGACTCTGACCAGCAGAATCCTATTTTATCACAGGAATTTGTACTGACAGACCCTGCAGGGGAACTTGGCCAGTCCCAGAGCCTAGAAATATGATCACTGTGTCCAATTATGTAGAAAAAAACATTGTATTTGGCCACAGAATCCCAGGTCTCAGGGCCTAGATATGGGACTTTTCATCTGTGTGACCTTGTGTGACCTCTCTCTGGACGTGAGCACCTCATCTGTAGGGGGCGGGGCAATACCTGTTTTACTGACATGTGGAACCATTGGAAGTGATGAAGTTGAATACTCTGTAAAGGCATGTCTCTACTTCTAAATTAATACTGTGCACTAAGAAATTGTGATTGTTATTTTGTCATGATCCCAGGCTATAAAAACAAATTTTTAGCTCTGGCCGGCTTGGCTCAGTAGACAGAGTGTTGGCCTGCGGACTGAAGGGTCCTGGGTTCGATTCCGGCCAAGGGTACATGCCTGGGTTGCGGGCTTGACCCCCAGTAGGGGGATACATCATTGATGTTTCTATCTCTCTCTCCTTCTCCCTTCCTGTCTGAAATCAATAAATAACTATTTTAAAAAAATTTTTTAGAGACAGAAGACTGTTTTTTCTCCCCTTCTTTGTTGAATACATATAAAAGCAACCCTCACCCTCAAATCACAATACCCAGGTAACTGGGTAATATATGCTTAAAAGCTTTTGCTTCATCTCATAGTACAAACATTCGACGTATTTTCTCTCCTTAAAAACACTTCACATCCAAGATATTTTCTCACCACAGAATTTCTTTAGATATAGTGTTATTCACCGAGCAGGGTAATTCTTTTGTCAGTGTTATCTAAGTATAATTTGCACGCAATAAGTTTCACCAATTTTCGGTGCACCATTCAATGAGATGTGATAAATATATGTAGTCAGAAAACCACCACCACAATTGTCAGGGTGATCTTTGTGCATAATGATTTATAATTTTCTGTCTTTCCTTTTCCCAAATGGATAGCAGGCTCCGGTTTCCTGAGTTAGAGGAGGTGTGAGGCTGTGCAAAGGGCACCTTCACAAGGTCTCTGATTGTCTTAGACCATGACAGGTCAAAGTCTTAAATATTACCACTTGTATCCGGCTCAGGTGGGATGAGGCTATACGAATTACTCTTGATACGAGGATCTGTGAAGCTAGTAAGACAATTATCTGCACACCCTTCCCCAACACCCAGTAGTGGGGGAGCCTGCATGGGATACCTGCTGTGGAAATCCCAGTTAAAAAAGGGGAGAATGTGTGGCTAAGTGGTTGAGCATTGACCTATGAACTAGGAGATCATGGTTCAATTCTTGGTCAGGGCACATGTCTGGGTTGTGGGCTCGATCCCCAGTGGGGGGCATGCAGAATGTAGCTGATCAATGATAGTCTCATCATTGATGCTTCTATCTGTCTCTGCCACTCCCTTCTTCTCTCTGAAGTCAATAAAAATATATTTAAAAGGCGGGGGGGCGGGGTGGGGGGGAGTCAGGGAGAATGTGAGCTACAGAGCCTAACTGGTCTATAGCAGTTCTGGACTCTCCTCTCTGGGAAATGTTCCAACCTGGTAATTATGCTTCTATGACCACACCTTAACATTCCCATTTAGAGAACATCTTTATCTTAGCTCAAAAGAGACTGTGGCATATTGAAGTCAAGCCATCGCTCACAATCACTCCATCTGTCTGAGCTCAGTTTTCTTGTCTGCAAGGTGGGAACCATATTCGGACTACTCACAGGGCTGCTGGAAGGGTGGAAAGGAAAAGAGATGTCAGGTGCAGAGCTCCGGGCAGACAGCTGGACACAGTAAACACTCAATACATAAACGTTAGTTAGTTCCCTTTTGCCTTCATTTAATTAGCAAATGAGTAAAACAATCTGATAAACTAATTTATAAGGTCCTTGGAATGTTAGCAATTGATTTTTATAGGCTTTAATATAGCTCCAGCTAATGGCTTATGGATTCCTGTGCTCTTATGCTTCACCAGAGAGGTGTCTATTAAAGCAGAAGAAGGCCATGGGTGCCAGACAGCCTCAGGGCAGAGTGCTGTGCCTTCTGCTGGGGCCAGGATGGGCAGGGATGCTCTATAAAGGCATCATGGTTTTGGCCCTTTCACCCAGAATCTTCAGAGTTGAGTGGCAGTGGCCTCCGAGAATGAAAATACGTTGTTTCCCTTGTTTCTGAGGCAGCATCTTGAGAAGAGGTAGGGTATGGGGCTTATAGAGAACAGTTTCTTGGGTCAGACTCCCCGGGATTGAATCTTGGCTATACCACCTATTAGCTCAGTGACCTTGGGCAAGTCCTTTTTTTTTTGTTTTTTGTTTTTTGTTTTTCTCTCTGCCTCATTTCCAAAACTAATAGTGTCTACCTCATTGGGTGGCGGCGAAGATTAAATGATTTAATTTAGTAAAGCAATTAAATCTATGCCTGGCATAGAGGGGGCACTATATAAATGGGGACCATTATTACTGTTTCAAGCCTAGGAAGCTGCTCAAACAGATTTGGCTCCAGTCAGCCACGTTGCCCCTGAGCTCGCACACTGAGGACGGGACCATGGCAGGGGGCATCTAGGGAATAAGCAGTTGCTTATTACAATCTACTTGATTAAAATGGTGCCAATTTATTAAATAGTACCAAGCCATATACTTGGAATATTATCAGCATCTAATAGGAGGTGGGGGGAGGAACCACTTAACTATTTAAGGGGGAATGTGAACCAGGGATTGGTTATACCGGTGGTGAAAGAGATGACAAGGCCACCTAGGAGATGAGTCAACCTGGGATTACATAGCAAAGGGCTACCTCCACCCTGGGATGAAGGGATAGCAGGAGAATGTGTGGTAACTGGTGGTGGGTTATTTATAGGAACTGGAACCAGCATGGGCCCATCTGGTGGGAGTAAAGGCCATGACAGAGGCCATAGCAGTGATGCTACCAAGTCAGAGAAGAAGGTAGAGAACATTTTCTCTCTTATTTCTGCCCTCCAGGCTTCCCTTGGGTCTTTTATTGGCCAATCCAGCCAGAATCCAAACAAGTTCAACCAATGGAAAGATGAAGAATGGACTTGAGAACCGAAAGGCCCAGGTGTGGCATAAACATATGGGGGAGACATTTTTATTCCTCATTTTACAGATACAGATATTGAGACCAAGGAAAATTAAGTTACTAGTTTAAATATTTACAGCTGGTGAAGTGGCAGAGGTAGGAAAAGAATCCAGACTGGCTGTACCACCTATTAGCTCAATGACTTTGGGCGAGTCCCTTTTTTTTTGCTCTTTGCCTCATTTCCAAAAGTAATCATGTCTACCTCATTGTAAAATGGGGATAAAAAAGTACCTACTTCATACAGCCTATATATATAAAAGTACCTACTTCATACAGCCTATATATATAAAAGTACCTACTTCATATAGCACTTACTATGTGCACTTTGGCACTTTGGCACATAGTAAGTGCTCAATAAGTAGTATTTATTGCTACCTAGCTATATTATAACACATACTTAGATGTTCATTTACTAGTAATTATTGTTTTACTAGAGGCCCAGTGTGTGTGGTTCCTCAGCCTGGCCTGCAACCTCTTGCAATCTGGGGATGTTGGAGAGCCAGTTTTGTGGTTGAACAGTTGCTTAGGCTTTTATATATAGATAGCTCATAAAGATTTGTTGAACACCTATGCCTCTATGTCATTTTCCCCCAATCCAAGAGAGAAGGCTACTTAGTCTATAAAAATGTAAGAGAGTGAACTCTCAGTCTCTCTTGGTAATAGATTCATTGTCTAATCTAAAAATCTCTTGTTTTCATCCCTTTCCTCTATCATATCTATGCTGGAAATGGACAGAAGCTCATTGTCAACATTTTGGTCAACACTAATGGCTGGCCTCCATTTCCCTGAAATATAGTAAATATAGCAGATCATTTATCTAACGCAGACTCCCAGGAAAGAAAGTTGGAAGACAGAATCCTCAAACCATACAATTTTGATTCAACATAAAATATTGATTTATGAATTCCAAAGTCATTTAATCTTACTCTTAAACATGAGTTGTCATAAGTAACATTACCATTCGTGGTATAGTAAGCTCTGAACTAAGAACTTGATATGTGTCATCTCATTTAATTCTTACTGAGACTTCTTCAGGTAGGTTCTATTACTATCCCTGCTCTGCAGGTGTTAAAACTAAGACAAAGAAGCTAAGTACTTGTCTGATAAGTTCAGATAATAAGTGACACATACACACATCACTTCCTTGTAACCCATATTGTCTGTGGGACTTGGAAAATTCACTGTAGATCTATAGACACAAGATCCTTCTGAGTTAATTCTATAGATGGAAGGCAGTAGAAAATTTCTGGTTTGGGAGTTTGATTTATGTAGAATTCAGACCTCATACATAGCCCTTATTAAGACTGTGTCTACTTGTAGCCTTGCTGAGTTTGTTAGGCAGCTTTGTAGACTTCTCCTCAGTTGGAAGAGCCTGGTTCCATCAACCTACATCCTTGGAACATCAGGATATCAGCTGGTACCATGTGACACCTTGCATTTGCTCTTCTTAGCTGGATGTGGTCCTGTGCAGTTCAGTCCAAGTCACTCTGTAGGAGAATGAACTCTGACCCATTATTCTTTTGGAATTCTTTCTGGCTGGTGCAATGCTTTTGTAATTTCTACCTCCACCCACACAGAACCTCTGTCTTCCTGCTGATATCCCAGTCCCTTTCCTGATGGATCTGTTTGTATGCACTCATTTTCTATCTGGCTCATTATCATCAATGGCTGTTAAAATCACAATTGGCTTCTTAATTCAAAGCTGCTCTAATTATCAAGACAATTATGGATAATTTATAGCAGCTCTGATTGTTATTATTATTCATTTATTCAGTTTCATTTACAATATAATTATGGCTTAAGCCAGGACATCCCAAGCCTGTCAGAGGTGAGGGTACACCATGCAGTATGACACAGTTAGTACAGTTCTGGCCTCCTTATTGCAAAACAATATTGAAAGTAGTAGAAAAGGAAAAGAAATCAAAATAATTTCACCACTCTTGCAAAACTGTTCTACTTTTTCCCCATTTCTTTCTTAATTAGTTGAATGCTTTTACTCCACAGTAATTATAGTGTCAATATTATTTTGTACTTTTTTCCTTTCGGATAATGCTATACCAAATACAGTTTTCCATGTTGTTTTGCCATCTGTAGAAATGTTATGTTGGATTAAAATTTGAGTTTCTAGCTGCATGGCATTCAGCCTGTTAACATAGCCTTTCTGAGCTATATCAATAACATCATTTATGATGTTTTGCCTGTCTCTTGAGGTTTTTGTGAGGAGTCAATGAGGCGAGGAATATGGAAATGATGAGAAAAGAACCAAGAAAAGGGAATTTCAATACTCGCTAGCTCCTATTTCATCTCCCCCTATGTTTTTACTTCAATGGCCTATCTTTAATCAATAGCTCATTCTTTGGGGCTGAAAAGCTTGGTAATTGAGACTCTTTTGAAAAAGTAGCTATTTCTTAGAGCAATTAAGCATTATAATTGGCACTGAATCTTGTGAGCCAAGCCCCTCTGGAAAGACACAGCCTTCGGAAGCTATTGGCCATTTTGCTGGGCTGGCCCAGCTTTAAGAAATCCATACTACTGTGAAGATAGCTGTCTCTCTTCAGTCTTCTTGTCTGCAGGCCCAATACCCTGAGATCTATATATTTTTAAACCGTCAATGCTCCAATTTTACTGATTGAGAAACTACTGTTAAACTTTAAGATATATCTAACAATTTTAAAGCATCCTCCATAACTTCTCCAAACTCATGAAACTGCTTTTTTTGTACATAGTAGTAATCATGATTTCTATGAAATTAGGCATGCCTATTTATTCTGCTACTGAGAGCCATGATTTTCATTTTTATTGATCCTCATCCGAGGACATGCTTAGAAAAAGGAAAGGGGAGTCAGAGGGGGAGAGAGAGAGAGAGAGAGAGAGAGAGAGAGAGAGAGAGAGAGAGAAGAAGAAGAAGAAGAAGAAGAAGAAGAAGAAGAAGAAGAAGAAGAAAGAAGAGAAGAGAAGAGAAAAGAGAAGAGAAGAGAAGAGAAGAGAAGAGAAGAGAAGAGAAGAGAAGAGAAGAGAAGAGAAACATAAATTGTTTGCCTTCCACTGGAGATTGAACCTATAATCAAGTATGTACCCACACTGGAAATTGAACCACCAACCTTTTGGTACACAGAATGGTGCTCAATGTATTGGATCACTCTGGCCAGGTGTCATGACTTCATCTTTAATGCCTATAATATAGTCCATCAATGACCTCTAACTTACTGACTCATTCCCCTGTAGTTGGACATTCAGGTTGTTTTCAATGTTTTAGTATCTGCAATGAGCAACTTGATCTAATGATCATTTTTCTTCTTTTAAAATACTCTAGGAGAAATCCCAAAGAGTGGGATCATTATGGAGTCATAGGAGTAAGTTTTTAATGGTGTCTGAAACACACTGATTTAGTTTTTCAGTGGATTTGCCCCCAATTTAATCCTCATATGTTTAATGTAACCAACTCAGGGTGGCCGATTGATATCAGTTCTTTAAAACCATAAGTAGGCTAAGAATGATTTTGTTAAAAAAAACAAAACACACCCACACCATTTTTGGTAGCAAGTGAATTATCACTCAGTGCTCCCTCTCCTCTATTTCATTTTCTGTTTGCATTAGTCTCAGCCACACCCTCAGTTTGTGTTAGGTAGCAGAAGCACAAAAGCGAGAAGGAGAGTGTGAAATAGAGAGAATAGAAACAACTAAGATTGATAAAATACATCATGGTTTAAGGCCACATAATTCTAGCATGGATCTTAACAGCAACCCTATAAGGCAAAGATTACTCCCATCTCCCAGGTGACAGAACCTAGACTAAAGAAAGTACAGTGACTTAATCAAAGTCACCTGGCTGCTCAACTGCCCATCTCTTGGTCTCTGGCCCCCAAATCAGAATTCCTTAGATGACACAATTTGTGGTGCCCTAGCATGGTTTTCCTATGAAGTAATGAGAGAACAAATCAGGAAGTATATAGTTACGGTGTGGATCTATATGATAACTAGAGGCCTGGTGCATGAAATGTGTGTGTGTGGGGGGGGAGGGTGGTCCCCTCAGCCCAGCCTGCATCCTCTCCAATCCAGGACCCTCTTGGGGACAGTTGGACATCTCTCTCACAATCCTGGACCCCTGGCTCCTAATCACTCATCTGCCTGCCTGTCCAGTTGCCCCTACTACCACCCCCCACATACACTGCTGGCCTGGTCACCCCTCACTGCCTCCCCTACCAACCTGGTCGCCCCACACAGCCTGCTGTTCAGTCATTTGATCTCCCCTGCTGGCCTGGTCACCTCACACAGCCTGCTTGTTCAGTCATTTGGTCACCCCTCACTAACCCCCCTGCCAGCCTAGTTGTAGGCAGCCATCTTGTGAGGCCATGAGGGTTAATTTGCACATTATCTCTTTATTATATAAAATGATGACAATGATAACAAGAAAACTAGCTAATCATTATTTACTATGTACCAGACACATGCATCATTTATTTCTCCTGGCAACCCTACAAAGTAGATATCATTATTATCTTTAGAGATGAAGTAACAGAGGCACAAGGAGAGGTTTAGCAACTTGCCCAGGATCATAGAACTAAGAGGTGACAGAGCTGGGATTTGAAACCAGGAAGCCTGCTAGAGCTCTTGCTTTCAATATCGGCTTCAAGGTGGTGGACACATTTCTTAACTTTGCTGAGACAAATTCCTTCCTGGACTTGATAAAGTACCGCCTCCCACCTGCTCCTCATTGGGGGCACAGCACTGAGACTGCCTGAAGCATGAAGAGTGGCACTGGGCATGCAGAGAAGCAGACCAGCACAACACCAGCTCTTCTGAAGTTAGATTGCCTACTGAGTGGCCTGTGGCAAAAAAGAGGTTCTGAATTCACTTTGTTCTCCCTTTTTATGTTGCCCAAAGGAAAACCAAAGCAAAAATTGTCCTTTGAAGCTGCCTTCTATATGAAAAAGTAAACAGACCCCTTTGCAGCGTGAGAGCAGGATTTCAGTAAAGCTGAGGATGGCTGCCCTGTGGGCAGGGGATGGGTGCAGAGCCATCATCCACAGCCAGTTTTTTTTTTTTCTTTTTTACATTGCTTTATCCCATTTAACAAATGCCTTCCCTGACAATGTCCATTCTTTTAAGCCCCAATCATGAGGTGCTCTGAGCTTCCTTTAAACAGTATGAAGTTAGTTAATATGTTCACTATTAATCAGCTTGATTCTTTCCTTACATTTAGAATGGCTATGGTCATGCTTTGAATTGATGGAGAGGTTGTGAAGCATAGGAAAGAAATTGATCTGGGAGGGAATGATCTTTGTAGCATCCTTAGGAGTCCTAGTGGAATTTTTCTTGCCTACACATTTTCCTACCTGTCCATCTATACACACAGGCTTTCACTTGGAGATTTGCATTTCTGATTCTGCAGTGAAAGTCTTTCCATCCTGGGTAAGGAGTGAAACAAAGATCACACATAGACTTGTGGACTCCGTGCAGCAGTGTTTGGCTTAGCTTGCACAGTGTCTTAAAAAAATGAAGCCTTATGAGATTTCACATGAAGGTCTGATGCATTAGCTTTTCTTGGGAAGTTGGGTGATCTTAGAGAATGGCAGTGGCCGCCTTCCCATCGGATAGCAGTTTGGGTGGCATTGAGCACAGACAACTAATCTGTTTTCTACATGCCCCATCTACCCTTGTTGATGCATTTATGTACCTAGTTGGTTCCTTTCAGTTTGGGCTTTTGATGCCTGACTTAAAAGTCTGACAATGAAGGTGGGACCTGGGGTCCTTTTGTCCTTGTGCCTGCCAGAGTCTATCGGGGCCTGTCCTTCCTGCCTGATGGGAGATCACGCACTGGATTACTAGCGCAGGCAGTGATGTTGTTGGTGAAATGGAGGCTACCTGTCAATCAGTCTATAGAGCATGAACCTTATGCTGATCATTCTGCACACAATTACCACCTAGCCCTGAGCCTAGGCCAAAAGGTGTATGCGCAGAAATTGTGGTCAACCTCTTTGTCCCGGTTCAGTTATAGAAGACTAGACTCTGAGGGAGCAGCTCTCAAGCCCTTCTATCCCTTATCTCCAGGATACTACAGCTCAGAACAATGAGTTCTTTCCATTTTTCCCTAATGACATGAAAAAGTAAATCCTGCTACTGCTCTAATGCAATACTTAGAGCTATTTGGTCAACTTATTAAATATATGATGCCCTTTTTTAGTTGTTGTTTTGTTTTAACACTCTTGCCTGAATACTTATCTCTGCAGGCACTTGTCTCCTTACCTGGGCTATTCAAATAGTCAGAGAGTAGGATGTATTTCTAATCTTTCCCATAAAATGGAACAGCCTATGTTTTTTTCTTCTTTTCTTCCTCCCTCTGCAGCTTTTGGCTTGTTAAAATGTTAACATCAATAGACTTTGACACAGTCCTATTAGACCAATCGCTCTGAGGCTGTTTGAATATAAATAATTTCTGTGCAAATGATATCATTCTTGTTCTGGAGCTTACCTTCTCCTCCCTAATTACTCCTCGGGCATTTCATACTAGATATTACTCACTGGGTGGCCCGGGTGCTTTTAGAAGATACTCTTCTAATCAAGTCAGAATGAAAACATAAAACAGAGCTACTGTCAACATATGTCGCAGTTTTTACTAACACACATGCAGGTTCAACAAAGAAGTGACTCTGGACTGGAGGTGAATCTCCCAGCCCTTCATGGATGAATCCATCTGAGTTGGGCTCTGACCCATTTCTCAAAATTGGATTATTCTACTGGTTACACTTTCTTCAGCCTCTTTAAAACATAAATGGAGAGAAAGGATTAAGAATGCCAGTGATTAGGTGTGTTTGTTTTTTCTATTTTTAAGTACTTTGAGGAGACAAGTGGAGTCAATTATGTATGGAAAGACTGAGGAAACAACATTATTATCAGGGCTGGTATCTTATTTTCAATTCATCGCTATTGATTAAATCTTGGCAAAGCGGTTCTTTGTGAATTAATATGACATTCACATCGCATGCTATGAGACAACTGGCTATGTCTTCTAATTCTTATCCTTTAAAACCCTGAGATGCCAGATAGTGTGATGGATTTGTTCTGTATTGGCTTAGTTTCCAGCCTAATCCAGCCACGATTTGAAAATTGATTAGGAATATCACTTAGAAAAATAATACCCCAAATAAGACTTATAAAACAGAAACTTGTTTTTTAGTATAGCTCAATAGTAAGTCATATTGGGAACCTGAATTGCATAAAGGAACCAGGGTGGACAGCACCTCTTCTATTATTAACCCTCCCTCCATTCCGTAGTATAGATCGGTAGACACCTGTGTCACACCTGGAAACATGAAGGTCTGGTGTGAGTAGTGAAGATTGCACCGCAATGAGTTTGCTGTATGCTTTCTGCCCTTATGGGTGAAAGAAATTAAATGGCGGTAGGACCTCTGTGTGAAGTTCACACGGACTCCACAAACATTATCTGTTCAAAGTAAAACTGGTTTTTCTCTTCTAAACCCCCCTCCTCTGTGTTACCTACCTGGATGAGTGACACCATTACCTACCCCACACTCCAAGTCATCTTCACTACCCTTTCCCTACATTCTCACATCCGGTCTGGCACCCTGTCCTAAACATTCTTCCTGCAAACCCTCTGTAAGGTAACACTTCCTCCTTTCCTTCCCCTCTGTGGAGTCTTTGGTTTTAGTTCTCAATACCTGGGAAAATAGCTTCTTGAAATACCTTCACCTTTTTCTCTAATACTGCCTCCTTTACCCCAACCTTCTCACCAGGATAATACTGTGAAATCCAGGCTCCCTTACCTCATTCTGCTGCTCAAACAACAAAACAGCTTTAGTGGGTTCCTGGCATCTATGGAATAAAAGCCCCAATACGTAAGAAGGACCCTCATGATCTTGCAACAATCTATATCTTTGGTCTATTTTTCCATCCGTCCTCACTTTCATTGTAGACTCGAACCACAGCGGAGTTCTGGCTCTTCCAAGTCTCTCGGCCTTTGCAGTGCTCTCTGCTGGAGTAAGCATAAAAAGGAATATGGTTACCTGAAGGTATGGACAGGTTGTTTTCATCTAGTTGCCTTGGCTGAGATACACAGTTAGCTTGCCTGTCTCACTTGTTACTATTCCACAGTCTTCTAATCTATAGATTAGGTCATACAGTGATGCCTATCGTCTCTTTTTGTCTTTTAGTAATACTATAGGCAGAATTCTTTACTTTCTTCTCATGTTCTAATGAAGCAGGCCCTTTGGAATTCTAAGAAATATTCCCTGACATCTAGAATTATTTAGCCTAGTGGTTCTCAAACTTCAGTGTGCATTGGAATCACTAAGAATTTGTTGACATGCAGGTTATGTGTCCCCACCTCCAGAGTCTCTGGTTCCAGGAGTCTGGATGGCAGCCTAAGGATTTGCATTTCTAACAAGTTCCCAGGTAATGCTTAGGTTGCACATTGAAAAATCACTGCTTTAGCCAATGCATGTCATGAACAGAGCATGAGAGATGACCTCTGAGAAGATAACACCTCTTGGGGACAAACTGGGCTCAATTGGCATTTACCAATTGGTTGCCCCCCTTTTTTATTGAATTCAGAGAAAGGAAGGGACAGGAAGAGAGGGAACTATCAATGAGAGAGAACCATCCATCAGCTGCCTCCTGCATGCCTTTTACTGAAGATTGAGCCTGCAACCCAGGCCTGTGCACTGATCAGGAACTGAACCTGGTGACCTCCTGAATCACGGGTTGATGCTCAATCACTGCTCAATTGGCTGGGCTACCCAATTTTTTAAATTAAAATTTTTATTTATTTATTGCTTGTGGTGAGATATGGATTGTTACAGAGACAGAAAGAGGTTAGTGCTGATGTGTCTTTAGAAAAGGATTTGTCACTGTAAACAAGGGTATGACCAGTATAAATTTTTGTCAAAGGGAACAACTTAGACCCCAACTTTGGGTGTCCCTTTTATTGTTCTTATGCCAATGGAAATTGTAAAGTAAATGTTCCTAAATGTCAGTGAGCTCCATAATTCTTGGTCCTTCTTTTTACTAGTATTGTCCAAGTTCCCTGGGAAGGTTGTGGCCATCGGGGTGAGTGAGGAAGCATCATGACAATAGCGATAGTTTTCTTTCTGCCTGGACTCTGTTTTCCCCAGAAATCTCCCAGACACCTTTAAGACAGTTTCAATATATTTTTTTCAAATCCTTCCCAGTCCTTCTAGGAGAGTTATTTACTCCTATGTGTCCAAAGCACCTGTGCTTTCTACACCACTGACCGAAAGATATTGTAATGATTTGGTCTAATAATTTATCACCTCCATACTAAATTAGTAACTCCTTTTTTCTCCTCAAAACTAATGGATGTTGGCCAAATGAATGAACGAACTCTACTTTCATGCACATGGCAATTCCCTTTTTTCAAGTGTGTAAATCTTGTTTTGCTATACGGATTTCAGGGTCCTACATCTGGGTATCTTATATTCTACTTTTTCTGAGTCCTTCTGTACTCATTGCCCAAGCCAAAATTGAATATACAGTCAGAATTGGAAAAAAAAAACAACCCACACAACACCCATGTGATAAATTGCTATTGAAATGCCTCTGGGAAATGAGAAAGCATTAGTAGGGAGGGCTTCCACCTTCTAGCCTTCCCATTAAGAGGCCAAAAAGATAAAAAGCTGCCGATGCTTCAAAGCCATGCTGTGCCTATGTACTTGGGAGGTGGATGAAAGTGCTTGTAGTTGGCTGTAAAATTCTCCTCTGTTTGAGATGGCAGTGGAATTTGAAAGATCAAAGGACCACTTTTTCTCCTTTTCTAGAATCATTATTGCTGTTAATAACCCATGTTGACTTACTACCTCATCCTCATCTTGACTATGTAGTTCTCCACTCAGTCCCAGGGACTCATTGGGTTTAATACAGGTTCTGTGAGAGCCAGAGCGGATAGAAATGGGATTGGGAGGATATGAACATATTTGGAAAGTACAGTGAGGATATATGATCCTCTACATCAGAGGATGATAAACTCTTTTTCTGACAAAGAGCTAGACAGTAAATATTTAGGCTTTGTGGGCCATATGGTCCCTATTTCAACTATTCAACTCTGCTTTAGTTGTAAGCACAGTCATCAGCACTATAGAAATGAATGAGCAAGAATGTGTTCCAAAATTATTTACAAAATCAGGTGACAGGCTAGGGTTGGCCCTCAGACTATAGTTTTCCAATCCCTTCTCTAGATAGATTTCATAACCTGGCTCTGGGCCTGCCAGGTTTCCTAATTTTTGTGCTTTCTGCAATAACTAGAAAACTTGGGGTAACTGGAAAAAAAAAGAATTAAAAGCATCTGCATTCAGTATACCAAGTTTCACATGAGAGTGGCTCTCTTTTCAGATTTGCAGTCAAACAGGAAGAATCAGGGACCTTCTTCTCTCCTAACCTCTGATCTCTCCTCAGAACCTTACAGTGGTAAAACCTAACTAGAGGCCAGATAACCAAACACAAAGGTGTTGCAGAGTCCCTGACCAAGCATCAGAGCAGAGTATAAATTGATGGATTTGAAGCTGAGAGACAAAAGCTGGACAACTGGCCAAGATTTCACCAAGGGTATCAACATTATGAACATGACATGGAGTCAGTAATGAGCCCCAATGCAGCTACCAGAGAAATGAGATTAATCTCTGAGAGTTAAACAGATAAAACCTACACATGCTATGGCTTTGATTACCCAGCTATAAGATTAAACTAAGATTCCACCTCTAACTCTGGCACTGCAGACTTTGAGGAAGCACAAAACTTTATGTAAGGTCATTTAAGTTTATTCTCAGAGAGACAAGAGCAGCATGTAATTCTAAGTCATTAAATAGAAACCTAATCATTGTATTGTATCATGTTTGGGGAAAAAAATAATAAATGCCAACAGAAGGGAACAGATTAGCCTAGAGTGCACTCAGTAATGATTGTAGGTCTGATGTTCACAAACAGATTCTCTGAAGTGATTATTTCAACTGTGGCTTGGCAGAAATTGAATATGCAAGGTAATGAGTCTAATTGATTATAAGAGAGTGTTCCTTTTAATAAGATGCCATAATTGCTAAGCGCAGGTTGGCTGCTTGAAATGAGCCCTAGCGAGAAGAATGTGAAGTTTGAAGTAATAATATCAATTTGGAGTATTTGTATATATGTATGTGATTGGCTTCCTCTGCAGCCCCAGAGGCAGCCTGCACCTTCATCCCTAAAGGGCAAAATAAGTTACTGTCCTCCTCCCCAATTCCCTAAAAGGAGTTATTTTGCTTGATTGAGAAAGGATAGTCACTTCAGTAGAGTCTTAACTCAAAGCATTTTGTCTGACAAAGGCTACCTGGTGAGGCTAACCTTTGGGACGCCAAGAGGTCTAGAGTCTCCATTTTCCTATTTTTCTCTACCAACACTGGCGGGGGTTGGGTGGCTGGAATTATCAGGTTGCTATTGTGCTAAAGCCTTCTCACTGGGGGGACATTGGCAACAAAAAGTAAGCCTGCTGGATGGTTTATTTTCCTGCGCTGAGGGAACTGTTTCTCAGTCTTTTCTCATGTGGACCTGTCTACAGGGAAGGCTTTAGGCACATCTGTTTGAGGGCTCCAGTTCACATGGCATTTGTATCTCTCATCATAATAACAAATTGCTTGGCCTTCTGGCTTTGGCATCAGGCTCCCTTAGCTTGGATAAACATGAGTGCACCCCAGGTCATTGGAGCCACTCTTGCAGTGCTGACAAAATCCAGATTCTGGGACTTGAGAGGTAGGTGCCAGAGATGAGCCATGGAGAATTCGCCAAGGCAGGCAGTGCCTCCTGAGCAGCTGGCCAACGGGGTCTCCTGATTTTGCTGGGTAGTGTTCTTCTCAAGCTATAACAGATTCTAAAGTCCATTTTAAGGTGGTCTTTTTACAAAAGAAAATGGTAACCCTTCTTGAAGGCTTAGTTTCTGGCAATAAAGCTCAAGTCTTTATGGCTTTCATGCTACTCTTTTGGGTATAAAAAGAGGTTCTATTAAAATAGAAGAAAAGAAAAAAACAGTAAGTACCTTAAAAAAGAACTTATAGGCAGATCATCTGTATATGAAACAAACAAGAGAAGCTGCTCTATAAGGCAAAGCTGAGGCCTATGACCTGGCCAACTAGGAGTCAGTGTGCCTCTGTGTGAAAGTTACATCTGTTGAAAACATTGAGGTGGGAGGAGGTGAGGTTTCTGTTCAAAACTTCTACCACTCTCAGTCTTTAGATAACTACAGGATGTGCAGAGGACTAGCTCGATTGCCTTGACTCAGAATGACTGCTGGACGCACTGAAAAGTTCACAGAATGTTCTATAGCTGACATCTCTTTTTAGTGATAATTAATCAATGTGAAGCCTTCAAGATGCTTTCCTGCATCTCTCCACACCTCATTGACTCTCCATCTTGTAGGATCTGCTCTCTGAGACCATCTTTGTCTTCTTTGCTCTGTCTTTTAATTTCTCTTTCTCTCTACTAATGGCCTTTTGACTGGATGCTATATATTTTCTTCGTGGGGCACCAGGCCATTTCTTCATTGTCTATCACTTATCTAATATAATAAAAGAGAAACATGCAAATTGACCGTTACCACCAGCCAATCAGAGTGGCTGAATGCAAATTAACCCGGCCAACAGCCATGGAGCTAGAGCAAACCAAAGGCTTCTGTTGCAACTGCCTGCCTAGGCTGGCTGAGCCTCTGCTCACAGCCATGCCCACCAGCCAATCAGAGCGGCTGTATGCAAATTAACCCAGCCAAGATGGAGGCTGGCAGGGCGGCTCTGCACTGGGAGCCTCCACGGCAGGCCGGCATAGCTGTGCCAGGTGTGTCAGCTCAGTGGGAGGGGGGGGGTCTGGCCTGGGGTCTCCTCAGAGCTTCCAGGAGCAGCTGTCCTGGGTCTGCTGCCTAGCTCCGCCCCCGGAAGCCTCCGAGGAGTATCCAGGAGTGCCTTTCCCGGGTCCACTGCCTGGCTCCATCCCCTGGGGGCCTCCCTGGGGCATGCAGGAGCACGGGGCCTCTGCAGGGTGTGCAGGAGCAGCTGTCCTGGGTCTGCTGCCTGGCTTTGCCCCCTGGGGGCCTCTGTGGGACATCCAGGAATGCCTGTCCTGTGTCTGCTGCCTGGCTCTGCCCTGGGGGCCTCCGCAGGGTGTCCAGGAACACCCATCCAGGGTCCGATACCTTCATCCGCCCCCCAGGGACCTCCACAGGGCGTGCGGGAGCATCTGCTGCACAATGCGGAGAATCCGAAGCCAGTTCACTGCCCAGCTCCACCCCGGGTGTGTTTGCTCAGCAGCAGGGCCCCACCGAGGGATTCTGCACCAGCATCTGCCCCTGGCTTGCCACCCAACTCTGCGCCAGGTGTGTCCCCTCAGCGTTGTGGGCCCACCAAGCGTGTGCAATCGTGGGCCCTCTGGTGGGAAACGTCCAGGCCTATACTCACCAGCCTTCCTACCCCCCAGTGCATGAATCCTGAAGGGGCTGTGGGCAGCCTGAAAATGGCTCTCAGCCCCTCACCCAGGCTGGCCAGGCATGCCAGCAGGCGAACATCCCCCCTGAGGTATCCCAGACTGCAAGAGGGCACAGGCCGGGCTGAGGGACCCCCACTCCCCGAGTGCACAAATTTTTGTGCACCGGGCCCCTAGTATTATATACTCTTTTCTGTACTAAGTTATGTAACTTGTAGGAGTGGAAATGACCCATCACCTAATAAGGGTCATGTGACATTAACTGTGAATGAAGCACAGTTTATTTCATTTTGTGACAGTTGACACTGAGGCCGGAGGCTGGGGCCAGCTTCACTCTGCTTTATAAATGCTGTTGTCTTTAAACACATTCCCCAGTTCCAGGAAAAGAAGGAGATCCTACACCCAATTGGGTGGCTTAGGTTTTTAAAAATTAGCTTTTGGGAAATACCATTCGTGGTCTTTATTTACAAAGAAATCATATTTTAAGATGTTGGAACTCTTTCAATATGTTGTCTCCTTTCCCAGCTAGTGGATTGGATGAGTTTTATGATTCCTACTTCTTAAATGAGGAAACAGAGATGCAGGGAGGATGTGTGTTTTTTCAAAGTCACACCACTAGTTAGTGTAAGAGCAAAGATTTGAACCCATGTCTCTTAACTCACTGTGGAGCCATTTATAAACTAACTACCTTGTCTTCATTAGCTATGAAATCACACACCTTGAGCAGAGTAGGCATCAAACTGGGTCATTTTAAGCTGATTTTATTTATTTTTAAATTCCTACAGCAGTACTTAAGCATTTTGTATTTGTCTTGATTCTCCTGGGCAATTTCTAACTAGATTTTTGTCTTTTATATTCAGTCTGAGTGTTCTACTTTTTAGATCCCTAAGGACTTGGGATGTTAAAAATTCTTAATGCTGGAAGCTTTTTATTCATGAAGAGCATTATACCAACCAAATCAACAGGACATGATACATTTCTTTTGCAAGAAATTAAAAGTTTCAGAGCGTCTTCATTTCGTTAAAAGTATAAGAACAAGCATTAATTAACAGGAAAATCATTAAAAATAATGCATAAAACATGTCCTTCTGGTTGCAGGAATCTGACAGTCTTAATTTTCTTTTCTGTTTCTTTTGCTCTGTATGTTCTACAAATGCTACCCAAAACTATACCAAAATGCCACAAATTAACTCATTTGGGGGAACTAACTGTAATTAATAACCATAATGGGGGTGTGACTTTTTCAATTGTTATGTTGAGAGATATTGGAGTTTATGATGTAATGGAACAAAGTATTGGCCACCCATGGCCCTGAGCGGTCAGTGTGTTGTCATCTCAGTCATGACCCTTGTTAAGTCCTTAATTTTACAGAAATGGTAGAAACTTAGAACTGGGAATATCTCATAGTGCTGGATACATAGCAGGTGCCTAATATGCATAAATGTTGAATAAGTGAACTCCCACCTTTCTAAAAATATATAATACTAGAGGCCCGGTGCACAAAAATTTGTGCACTCATGGGGGTCCCTCAGCCCAGCCTGTGCCCTCTCACAGTCTGGAACCCTTCAGGGGATGTCCACCTGCTGGCATGCCTGGCCAGCCTGGGTGAGGGGCTGATGGCTGTTTGCAAGCTTGCCAAACCCCCCAGTGGGGACCTTCACCCCAATGGGGGTGTGGCCAGCCTGGGTGAGGGGTTGAGAGCCGTTTTCAGGCTGCCCACAGCCTCTTCAGGGTTCAGGTCCCTACTGGGGTGCCTGGCTGGAAGCAGGTATCTGGGGTTTATCTTCTACAATTGAAACTTTGTAGCCTTGAGTAGAGCTCAGGGCCCACAGGGCCCTGGCTTCCTCCATTGCCCAGGGCAACTCCAGCTCTGTGGCTGCCGCCATCTTAGTTGAGTTAATTTGCATATTTGCTCCTGATTGGTTGGTGGGCATGGCCTGTGGGCATGGCTTGTGGGTGCCATGAAGTGAGGGTTAATTTGCATATTGCTCTTTTATTAGATTAAATTATTGATTTCAGAGAAGAAGGGAGAAGGAGAGAGTGATAGAAACATCAATGATGAGAGAAAATCATTGATTGGCTGCCTTCTACATGCCTCCCACTGGGCATGGAGTCCACAACCCGGGCATGTGCCCTGACCAGGAATGGAACCTTGGTTCATAGGTTGATACTCAACCACTGTGCCATGCCTGTTGGACACTCCCACCTTTTTTAAATAAGAAAAGTAAAGCCCAGAAAAGGGAAAAGAATGGTTTAAGTTCACAAGGTTGGTTATTTCAAAGTCAAGGCCAAAATTCAATATTCTTAATTTCTAGTCCAGCGCTCATTCTACCAAGTTATGAATTAGGGAAAACCTTCCATGCCAGTGATTCAAAGCAAGTTATTTAAATTAAATATGTAAAATAGGTAGTTAGGCAGTGTTATAGGAAAGTCACTTTTTGTTGGGCAGGTCTTTCAAAACAGGATTTGATTAGAATTATGTGAGGATCACAATGTAATTAAGTTTAAGATTGATAAAGGCAGCAAGACAAAGATTTTAAGATGGGGTGTTAAAAAGTCTTGGTGGGAAAATTGTACTTTCCATTGAAGAGTTCTGGGAAGTTCCTATAATGAGTAAATAAGTGTGATTTGCCTGGGCAAGAGACTACTGGTAAAGTTGTTTTGGCAGAAACAATGGAATAGTATAGTCATGTTAATATTAGACAAAGTAAGTTATGTAAATGGGGTTTTGGTTCTTAGAAGAAAAGGGCAGAGAGCTGCAGACATCCAGAGAGTGGGTAACTCAGGGAACAGCCCAAGACGGACAGGAGTGGAGCAATTGATGGAGCAATAGTGACTTAAGTCAGACTCTGACTCATCTCTATAAGGAGGAAGAGCCCATAATTTCTTTCTCTCCACTTATAATCCTTCTTGGGTATAGAATCTATGGAAAACCTGAGAATTATTTTTATTGGAGAGTTTTGGGTATAAGTTTGGGCTTTTGTGCTAAGGAAATAAACAACAGTTTAGAAACTTAACAAAAATTAGGTTTCTGTAAGACAACTATGTGCTGAAAACCACTGAATAGAAAAACAAACAAACTAACCCCAAAAAGCCATCTACTGCAAAAACAACAACAACAAAAGCCTTTTCATTTCAAAAGGATATTTCACTTGTAATCATTGAAAGTAATTTTTGGTTAATTGACCACTCTAAAATTGTTTTCTAATGGTTGGTGTATAGGTTATAGATTATCCCTATAATTCTGATGCTTAGTAAGTGTAATACTTAGTAAGTGTAATGGTTTAACATTTGCAAATAGTTTTCTGGGTGTACCCATAGTATATAATGGATTGGTTGGTCCCTTTCCAGTGAATTCTCTAGGCCCACTCAACGTTAGGATACTCATCAGGAATCATCAGCCTGGGAACATAGTGAGGTCTATTTGCAATGGTCTGGAGTCCTATAGGTCAAGTTTCCGTTGTTTCTCAGCCATCTTTTCTTATTGGCACCCATCTTCCTGCTCCATGATTCTGCTATAAACAATAAAAATGGAGAATTTCTTTCTCTGATACCCAAGAATATGTCCCTGGGCTTAGAAAATGCTGACCTTATTCATAAGACATTGGTTCCATTTTTCCCTTTCCATTTTTCTCCTCCCTGCATCGCAATTGTCAGCCCTCAGATAGAACTTTGAATATCATGATGTAGAGAAAACTCCAATTTGCAGTAAAAAAAATTGCCTGTGTAATCCAGCCAGGAGGTCCAGAGCTGAAACCATTTCCATGCAGCTACTGAGCACAAGAGCCAAACACACAGTGTTGAAATGTTTGAGAAGGAATTTCCCCTCCTGATGATCCTTTTAATGTTCCTGTCACTCAGATGAGGACAGTGGGACTCCATGCACAGAAGGGAAAAGAGATTTGCTCAAGAAAACATCTTGACCTCTAACCTTTTGTAACATAAAAATTAACATTGGCAAAGCAATTGAATTGTGAAGATTTTTTTACTACCTTCTTTGTTCACAAATTTTGTCATTGGTATGTGCGGTTATATTTGTGATTATTCACAGCTTTAACAGCAACAGCTTCAGTACAGACTGTCTTTCTTCTGAAAATATCAAAACACTTTTCAAGTCTTTTATCTCAGCTAGCAGAACCTGGCCCCTATCATGCTCATTCTAGCAGATCTTAAGGGTTATATATAAAGCATTAATACATATAATGTATTTATTCATATTTTCTTGTAAACATATTTAGCAATTTTGTTTCTCTTAAATGTAACAATAAATTCAAAGAAGAAAATTCTGAGGGGGTTACATTAGCTGACCACAATCAAATACAAATACCAGAAGGTCACACCAATCCTTGAAAAAAAAAATTGTTCTTTCAACACTTGTATATTAATAGCCATGGCCTCAGGCAAGCATTGAACCCTTGAGAATTCATTGTCTGGAGGAAGATGTGAAACCACCACTCCTGCATCCTTTGGAAACCTAACTAAGCATTTTATATGTATAGATGTTCCCTTCCTGTTTGTTTTTATATATATATATATACACACACACACACACTAGAGGCCCGGTGCATGAAATTCATGCACTGGCAGTGGCGGGGAGGTCCCTCAGCCCAGCCTGTGCCCTCTCCTAGTCTGGGATTCCTTGGGGGATGTTACACTGATGGCTTAGTGGGGAGCAGGCCTAAGTCAGCAGTTGGATATCCTTGGATATCACCAGCTGTGAGCCTGGATGAGGGCTTCTGGCTGAGTGATGCTCCCCCTGTGGGAGTGCACTGACCACCAGGGTCAGCTTCTGCATTGAGTGTCTGCCCCCTGGTGGTCAGTGCACATCATAGCGACCGGTTGTTTGGTCGATTTGCATATTAGCCTTTTATTATATAAACTAGAGGCCCGGTGCACAAATTTGTGCATGGGTGGGGTCCCTCGGCATGGCCTGTGGGGATTGGGCCGAAACTGGCAGTCCAACACTGCCTGCCGCTTCTGTTCATCTCAGCCCTAATGTGCCTGCTGGGGGCTCAGGCCCAGTCAGTCCTGATTGCGAGAGGCTCTCACCACCACAGTAGCACTTGCCAGCCATGAGCCCTGCGTCTGGTGCCTGTCCTGAGGGGGGTAGGAAGGCAGGATGTGATTGGGCTTCTAGACAGGCTATGGGACGCCCTTGATGGCCCAGGATTGCGATCCGTCTCGCTAAGTTCACACCGGTTGTTGGGAGCCACTTGGCAGTTGCTTTCGTATAATTTCTTCCTTACGGAGTGTCTAGGGAGGGGATTTGCCAAGGATGACTTGCAGGAGGCCAGCGGAGCTGTTGGGATCATGCCAGCAGCACTGGTCTGTTGATGCCTGGCCCATTCTCTGGAGATTAGACCTACCTGCAGGACTATTGAGGGAGTGAGTGGCTGCCACTGGGCTGGTGGGCCACCAGGACGGGTCAGTCAGCTGAGCGCCACTCCCGCTGTGGGAGTGCCCTGACAGCTCGTGCTTTGAGCATCTGCCCTCCTGGTGATCAGTGTGCATCACAGCGACCAGTCGACCGGTCATTGGGTCACTTAGGCTTTTATTTATATAGACATTTTTGTATTTTAAGGTAGAAAAATGAGGTTCATGGCATTATCTTTTTGTAAAAAGATAAAAACAGATGTGACAAAGGGTCTCTAGTCTCCCTTGCCTTCAAGCTTTGCCTCTTTTCTCTAATTTTCCCCTTTCTACATTTTTTTGACTATCTTCCCTGCTTCTGAACCTTAATGAATTGAAAAAGCAAACAAACAAAACTGCCAGACTTGCTAAAACAGTTCTTGAAAGTAAAGTTCTGACACTTATTGGAAAGCGTTGCACAGAGGCACCTGAGCAAGAGGCCTGGAACCCAGAAGGCGTCACCCACTGTTCTAATTGCAAGTTTTGTAGCAGCTACAAACACTGCTACTTGAGCCCAACCTCATAAGTTTCTTCCTTTCTACTCATGCTTATGAGCTCTGACCCTGCTTAAACTCAGAGCATTTTCCTGTCTCAGGTACCCTCTGAGGCGCATCAGCTGAATACAGCCTTCCTTTGAGCCACTTCAGCTATTTTCTTTTCATACTTTAAAATAGCAACTAGCCAAATCCTACTCACCCTAATATCTACCCTTGGAAATTTGCTCACCCCTGAGGACTGGGTGGATGTCCTCTGGACGGATCCGGAAATTCCTTTATTATGGCATTTAAGGTAACTGAATAGCAATCACCTTTTTGTTACTTTCAAGGGAACATAAGCTCCTTGAAGGCAGGGACTTTGTCTTATGTTGACACATAGGAGTCACTCATCTTTACTAAATGAATGATTGAATGAACTGGGTTATGTAGGTGCAAAGTGTTGATATTTCTTATCCAGCTGGCCTGATTTAAAGTTTAGCTGAGGCTCTTAACCTGGACAGACCTCAGCATTTAACTGCATGAAAAGAATGTGTATGTGGAGAGATAGGATAACTAAAAAGATTCTGATTATCGCCAATACCCAAGAAAAACTCTCCAGATTTTATTTCCATAATTTCGTTGTCTCCTTGGTTCAGATGCTGTTAAAAATGTGAATCATTATTGATCTCTTCTTGGCAAATTACTTGTGGGCATTAAACTCAGTGGCAACACTTTCAGTTGGGGTTGTCTCAGCCCCACCTCTGCCATCTTCCTCTCTATGAGTTGTTCTGGCAGGCTTAAATATCATGGATATTTTTAAAGTTTCTGCACAGAACCAGTAGTATTTGCTTGATAAGTGATCATTCCTCTGGATGGATGAGTGGTGTCATTTTCTAGACTGGTTGTTTATTTGAGGATGCAAATCTCTAAAATATTCTTGGAGATGAAATCTTGATGGATCCCTTAGCTTAAACTAAGAAAAATGCTTCTCTCTCTTTTGTTTTCTCTATAATAGAATATGGGATATAGAATCTGGGTTATTCAACTTTGTTACCAGCCCAGAACAAGGTACATACTAGATGTTCCTTAAACGTTTGCCGAACAAGAGAAAGGAAAACAGACAATTAAAGGTCGTAGTTATTGCAGTAACTCAGGTGTCATCAGAGAGGCCAGAAGAGAAACAGGGTTAGCACAATCATATTTGGTGCCTTCTTCTTTGTCATTACTTTTCTTCTGTTAACCTTCAACTTAACAGTAAAAAGAACCCCCGAGATTGATATCATCCCAATTTGTGTTCATTCCCCATATCTGTTCTCCAAAGTGTGTGCTTTTAGTTTCACAAGGTGTAGGTGTCGCTTTGTCACCCAGTACGGGATGCTGGCGATAGCCACGCATCTCTTCTTGGCATACACTGTTCAGGAACTGTAATGGCTTTCTCATACCAACCCCTGGACCTCATTACCTAAGGGCTCTTATTGGAGCTCAACCTGCATGCAGGGCATAATGGAGTGCTGAGAAGTTGATAATTGGGGGTTAATCTTTGGCCAGTGATGGAAGAGAGCTGGTCAATGAAAACCTTAGCCACTTTACTCTTATGCAGGACTACTCCAAGATATGTTCAACTCTGTCACATAGAATTCGCCAGAGGAATCTGTAGAGGTAACTTGCTCCTTTATGTAATCTATACAGGCTTTGCTCTATCCTGTTCCCCACTCCTTTAAGAAACTCTTTGCATTCACATCCTTACCTTAGTTCCACTTCTCAGGTAATCAATGGTAAGTCGTGCATCAAATAACTTCCTTAGTCAAAGAAATTGGGAAAGTATTGGGTTAAAGTTACGCAGGTGTCTGCTTCTCAAAGTCTTTAACTCGCTAATATTCATTGTGAATCTCAATGGGAGGAGATTAGTATGGATTATACCCAGACTTAATTACGATTGTCTCTCTCATTGCCAAGCATTTTATGAGATTAGTTTGTGAGGAACATACTTGGACATTTTACTTTTGAGACATTCTAATATCAAGAAAACCTCATTATAAGAAGTGTTTTGCAGCAAGATGCTTAGCCTTAAAAGATTGGAATTTTTATATTGGATTTATTAGTTATGAGTAGTTTGAATAACTCATCATAGTTTCAAAGGATGAGAAACTCAATAATTGTGAGGTCACAACTTCAATCCTACTGTGGATGATCAGCCTTGGTGAGAAGATGGTTAATTCAAATGATGGGGTAATCTCAGTCCCTAGGATCCTGGCAAAGAAGTAACAGCAATGGTAGAAGCAATGACATTTTAACCCTTGCTGCATTGACAGAACTACAGCTTAGCATGTCTTATGTTGCCACCTCTCCTTTCTACTCACTTATATCTTTCTGAGAAATCCAATTTGTGGACCATATTTTGATTATTCCTGAATTACATGTGTGTGTGTTTGTGTGTAGTGGGGAGCAATGGAGAAACTTTATTCAGGTGAACAATTTTCAAACCAGAGAAACACAGCCTCTTATGGAAACCAAAAGTATGCTACAGGGAGACAAAGCACAAACTGCCTTTTTTAAAGTTCCTGCCCAGGTTCTGAATTGGTCCAATATTATGTAAATAAGATTACTGCAGTTCTTATTAATTGACTGATTCATTTGTTGGACTGAACATAAAAAGATTCAAGATGCCTGGATTCCTCTCTCTCTCTCTCTCTCTCTCTCTCTCTCTCTCTCCCCCCCTCTCTCTCTCTCTCTGTAATTTCTTCCTATTTTTTAACTATTTACCTTCTGTGTCCTCTAGAACTATGCTCTGTTCATTAAAATAAAATCCCCCTCCAGAAAGGTTAATTTGCTTAGTGAAAAACAAATTTTGATTAAGAAGTTAGACTTGGAAATGAAAATGAGGTTCTATTGCTTAAGTGAATCTCTGTTATTTATATTTCACTAAAAAAGGAAGTCCTCAAATTCCAGGTGTGGGTTTTATCATAACCGATGCTCTCCACCTGTGGCAGGAGCCTGGGGCTTCTGGTTGGTGTTTGTCCCCCAGTTCAGGATATGGTCAAAGCTTCACAGCCATGCAGCGACCTCAGCCACTCAGAGCTTGAGCCAGTTGTCTTCTTGGCAGCATGGAAGGACTTCAAGTCTACAGAGTGAGTGTAGGCTTGGTAATGAGCAGAGAAATGCAAGTCATTCTTAAGAACAGGAAGATGAGAGTAAGAAGCAACTCCACCAGAATAACATGTTTTCTCCCTGAAGATGGGACAGGCAAGGGGGCTAGGGAGCTGGAGGGTGGAAGAGAGTGCTGTTTTTATGATTATACTAGGGGCCCGGTGCACAAAAATTTGTGCACTCGGGGTGGAGGGAGTCCCTCAGCCCGACCTGTGCCCTCTCACAGTCTGGGACCCCTCAGTGGATGTCCTATGATGGCCCCAGTCTGCCAGGCGCCTTTTGTGTGTGTGTGTGTATGTGTGTGTGTCATCACTGGGGACCTGCCTCCAGCCCCATCAGAGGCTTGGAGCAGTCCTCCTGTGTGTGTCTACCTGCCGGGGGCCTGCCCCCAGGCACACCGTGGAGGCTTGGAGCAGGCACCGCTCTATGTTGATCTCTCAGACTCTTGCCCTCCCCTGCATGTTGTTCTCTTTTTTGAGCGTGACCAGGGCTGCAGGCGGCCTGCCTCCCAAGCTTGCCTACTGCCCATCTTCCTCCAACCACCAGAAAGCAGGGAAAACCCCGCCTCGTGGTCAGGCCAGCCTTTTCCTGCTTCCTGATCCCCGGAAGGGACCTGGGAAGCCGCCAAGCAGGCCGCCAACTCTTTCCCACTCACCCGTCCCCTGCTGCCTTCCTTTCCCACTTCCTGGTGCCGCCAAGGGATCTGGGGAGCTGCCAAGCAGGACCCCGTCCCCTGCAGCCTTGCTTTCCCGCTCCACGATGCCCCGCAAAGGGCCT